>CABFOV010009824.1:0-18128 GCA_902141375.1 Timema poppense
ACATCCCAGTCAAGAAAATCCTCCCCAAATCCCGAGACCCAGCGCAATCATTCAGTATCACCAATTTCACCTCACAGTGTAAATTTTATACAATGTTATGTACATGATTTAAGTTCATACACGAGGTCAGGAGTCACGAGAGTGACTCTATACTCGAACACAAATATAGCCCTTTCGCAGGCGGCCTGGCTTGGCATTACTGTCAAGGTAGATCCCCTGAGTCGGGTTACAAAATCATACACCTGTAGCATTCTACAGGCTCATTTCATTGGTTCCATTTCATCAGGTTATAAGTTCATTCGCGAGGTTAAGAGTCATGACAATGACTCGGTACTAAAACAACAAATCAGCCCTGTCGCAGACAACCTGGTTTGGCATAATTGTTAAATCAGACGTTCTGAGTCGGGCAACAGCCGAACGGCGAGTTGAATTTGATCGATGGGAGGTTAAGGTCTCGTCCTGCCTCCCTTATCCACTCTAGGTGTTAACCTCGAGCTAATTGTCCGACATTTGTCTCACACCCTCCGGGGAATCCTTCACTTACATTTTCACTAAACTTGGGATGGACGTTTCGGTGGTAGTTCCTGTGGTTGAAACCTAACGGTGCCAACGAAGCCACAATAGGCCGTAAAGTGTAACCGGCTGCGAACCAATACTTCGCAGTCAGAATCCGTCCTCCGGGACACCACACAACAGTCAATCCCACCCACACTGCACAGAGGGAGGCACTCGAGCCCTTCCACACTGGCCACTAGCGCGTCCTTTTCAGGTCTGCGCGAAATGGCCACCGAAACATGTGACTCAAAAGCACAAATATCACAAATGATATCAGAATACTCGACTAGCGACGACACAGAGATGGAATCAGACACGGACGGACAAGGTACTTTCACACTTGCCACCAAACTTAACAGGAAAATAAAATGTAAAGCGGACCTAAAGAAAATATAAAAAAAAACCATCACGACCTCAAACCAATTTGACTCCCTGAAAAGGCCTGAAAATGAAAACTAAGTGATTATGACCGACGACACACCAGCAGACACACCCAAACTAAGACTACTACCAATAGTAACGAGAGGTACACAACATTACAGGAGGATAACCAAGTACGCTAAAGCATTGGGAAACAATACCAATGTGTATTTCCTAAAGGACGGACTCAAAATACACACCACCACCACCAAGCAAAACTCGACTTGATGCAATACCTACTAAAGACTTAAAACAAGAATATCACACCTACTCACTCCCAAGAGAAAAGCCAGTCCACGTGGTCTTCAAGGGACTACCCCCAAACATGCTCACGGAGGATCTGCAGCAAGAACTTGTGGGGCTAGGCTACCCCGTAACACACGTCAGGAAATTCACCACTCTAACACCGGCGACAGGCACTACACAGACGGTCACACTTCTCCCGAAATTCCAGGTGACAGTCGCAAAAAACAACCAGATCACAGACATTTACAAGACGAAGTTAATTAACAATACTAGAGTAAGAATTGAACCATACATCCCTGCCCTAAACAAGATAGCTCAATTCCATAAATATCAGAGATTCGGACACACACGAAACAATTGTCAAAACAACCCGAGATGTGTCAAATGCCTGTCAGCGCATTACACTAAGAACTGCCCAAAGAAGGACACCACCACCCCGGCACGATGCGTGAACGGTAGAGGCGATCACTCCGCCAATTACAGCAAATGCCCAGTTTATAGAAAACTCCTGAACGAGAAACTCTCACAACACACTGCTAAACAGGAAGCACTCACTCAGCAGAGACGTATCCCCCACCCCCAAAGACAACAGGCAGAGACTTCCCGACACTTCCCCAAAGACCGAAGACAGTGGCCGAAACGCGCCAACCTGAGGTCGCGTCCACAAGTCGGCAATACAGCCAGGTTATGTAACAAGCAACAAGGCCCCCACAGCAAGCCACCCAAGAACAAACCTCCACAGTCTCCGACATCGAGGAGTTATTTCACTTTTTTAAATATTTAAATATAATTAAATTAATAAACCACTTCAAACCATACCTTACACAGCTAACGCAAGCAAATGACACGGCAGAAAAATTGATGATAGTGATAGAAGGACTAACAGAATATTTCTCTACCGACTGATGATGCACACAAAGAAGGCACTGACAAATGACATACTGCGCGTTTTTGTGTGGAACGCGAATGAAATACTCCAGCAAGCAAATTAATTGGAAAATCTACTTAATACTTACGCAATAGACATAGCTTTTATAAATGAAACACACTTAAATCCAACACAAATGTCTACTTTTACGGCTACGAAACCTACAGGTCGTATAGAGTAAATAAAACAGGAAGAGGGACAGCTATCTTCATCAAAAGAGATTTCCCACACTATCTACACCATTTTAAAGATTTAATAACAATAGACGCTACAGCTGTTAATGTCAACACTATCTGGGGGAGTATTCTATTTGCCGCCAGACACAAAACGCCACAAGCGACGCTACAGACACAAGACTTGAACTAACTTACGCAGACAGGAAAAATAGTACTTGCAGGAGACCTATACTGTAAACACACTAACTGGAACAGTAGAACGACAACTGCGAACGGCCGTACACTAAACGAGCACGCTGACAACAACGACTACATAGTGATCGCACCAAACGAACCAACATTTTACCCTTCAAACTACCTACAGCAACCAGACATAATTGATGTAGTTCTAACAGATATAGGAATCATACCAGAAGACCTCACGGTACTGCACTAGTTAGATTCAGATCACAACCCAATATTTTGTGAGATAATGATTACGTCAGATATTGAGATAAAAGGGCTCGCAAACAACCAAATAACATGTAATTGGAACACTTTCAAAACATCACTAGAAGACACACTTCCGAAGGTACACCACATACAGTAAACGGAAGAAGCTGAAGCAACGCTTCACTTGTTCACGTCGACAGCACAAAAAGCCTACAAACAGAGTACAACCAGGGACCTCCGGAAAAATAACCCACAGCTAGAGTTCCTCATTGCTCAAATAAGGGAAGCCAGGGGGGACTGGCAGACTTTCAAAACCCCACAACACAGAGCAGCCTACAATATATTAAAAGCACAGGTTAGAAGAACAGTCAAACGCATCAGGTTAGACAAATGGAACACTTATGTCACAGAGGCGGCCGCCGACACTAGAAAAACATGGAAAATTACAAAACAACTAAGGGGCGATAGAAGAATCAGATCAGTACCAGCCATACACGGGGAAAATGGCATGGCCTACAAAAGCTCAGAGAAAGCGGAGGCCATAGCCACCACACTTGAAAAACAGTTCACACCCAACCAAAGAACACAGAAAACTAACTTCACCAGGGAGGCCACCACATCAGTGAGGGAATATCTGTTCAAACCAAACGACACGCAGGCAGACGACATCACACTGGAAGAACTTACATCGACTATACAAAAACTTCCCAGGAAAAAAGCTCCAGGACACGACAACATCACAAACGAGGTTGTAAAACACTTACCACCAAGGGCAGTATGGATACTGTTGACAATACTAAACGCACTACTCTACTTCTGTCATTTCCCCGAAGACTGGAAGCTGGCGAAAGTGATAATGATACCCACAGCCGGTAAAGACCCGATGTTTCCCCAAAACAGAAAGCCTATCAGTCTCCTCTCAACGCTTAGCAAATTATTTGAAATAATCATTCTTAGAAGACTTAAACAAATCACCAGTAGTTTAAAAATTATCACAGAACTTCAATTCGGTTTCACAAATAAACACTCCACCACCCACCCACTAGTTAATCGAATAGAAGATGCCACTTTGGCTTTCAAAGAAAAACAACATCTGATCGCTATATTCCTAGATATAGAGAAGGTTTTTGACAAAGTATGGCCCATTGGCCTACCTCCCAAATTAATCATACTTGGCTTCCCCTCTTGGTTCGTACACACGATCGCCAGTTACCTTAGTCTTAGAACATTCAAGGTAACAATGGAGGGTAAAGTGTCACCGGCACATTCAATAAAGACTGGAGTCCCCTAAGGCGAGAGGGAACAGCGGTGTTTATCAAAAACAACATACAACACTACGTGCATCACTACCATAATCTACAAAACCTAGAAGCAGAAGCGATAAAAGTAAACACAAAAAGCGGGAGTAACCTATTCGCGGTCATATATAAGCCACCGACGAAGATTTTACTGCAACAAGATCTGGACACAATAACAGATGCCGACACAATATTTTTAGCAGGGGGCATGAACAGTAAACACCCAAACTGGAACAGCCGACTAACCACAAGGGACGGAAGGACACTCAACGAACGCGCGGACAGTAACGACCACATTGTGATAGGGCCTGGCGAACCTACATTTTACCCCCCAAACCTCTAAAAAAGCCAGATACCATAGACGTTGTCTCTACCAACTTGGGGTCGACATCAGAGGAACTAACAGTTCTTAAAGAACTGGACTCTGACCACAACCCCATGATGTGTGAGATTACAGTAAACACAGACATAGAAATAAAAGGGCAAAAACAACTTAAATCCACGAGGGACTGGGATAGTTTTAAAAACACACTTAGTAACACACTACCCGAGCACATAACCATCACTACAATAGAAGAAGCAGACGCAACTCTGTAAATGTTTACAAACACAGTACAGGAGGCCTACAGAAACAACACGACCACCGAGGTAGTAAAACATGACCTAGGACCCCAGCACCCGAGGTAGTAAAACATGACTTACGACTCCAGCACCCGAACCTTGACTTTCTGATAGCTCAGAAAAGAGAGTCGAGGAGAGACTGGTAGAGATACAAGATACCACTACATAGAACAGCTTACAATCACCTTTGAGCGCAAGTAAGACTCAAAAGTAAAATCAATTATAATAAACAACTGGAACAATTACATCACAGACACAGCAATGGACTCCAGAAAAATCTGGAAAATAACAAAACAACTAAAATCAAACAAAAAACAATCAGTTCCAGCTATGTACGGCATGGCCTATACAAGCTCTGAGAAAGCAGAAGCCATAATCGTGACGCTAGAAAAACAATTCGCCCCGAGCGACGATCCCAAAGACCTCGATTTTGTCAGGAATACCTCAATAGACCAATAGTGTCACAAGCAGACCCAATAACCTTATACGAACTAAACCACACAATTAAAAAACTACTAAAAAACAAATCGCTAGGCCACGACCGACTGACAAACGAGACAATTAAACAACTACCACCAAAAGTCACACATACATTAGTTACAATATATAACGCTTTACTCGCACTGTGTCACTTCCCCAGCGTGTGGAAACTGGCGAGGGTAATAACACTCCCCAAACCCGGCAAGGACCCAATGTTCCCCCAAAACAGAAGGCCTATTAGTCTCCTCACCTCCCTCAGCAAAATATTCGAAAAACTAATTCTAAAAAGACTAAATCACTTTAGTGAGATCAGAGATATAATTCCAAACCTACAATTTATATTCAAGGAAATCACTCCACTATATATCCAGTCTTAAACCTCATCGAGGATGCGACCGAAGCTTTCGTAGAGAAAAAAATAGTAGCAATATTTCAAGATATTTAAAAAGCTTTTGACAAAGTTTGACACATAGGTCTGATACAAAAGTTGATCAAATTCGGTTACCCACAATGAATCATACACACAATCGCCAGTTTACTTACGCAGCGAAGGTTCCAGTTAGTTATGAAGGGCTCATTTTCCAACTGTAAGAGTTTGACTTTTTTTGTATAGCTTGCTTAATATTTATCTCTATTTTATTTTATTCAGTAAAACTACATAAATTTGGTGTTAATTTGGATAAAACTGCCTTTGGCGCTCGAAAAAAAACCTTTATTGGATAATTAATTTAATGATAGAGGACATAATAACCCTATGTTAATAATCAAATCTTGAAAGCATCAACAAACAATATCGAGTGTGACAATTTAAAAGAAAATAACATTTACCGGTTTCTTCTTGTCATAGTTTTCCTCTGAATTTCACAAAAACACTTGTTTGATGGCTGCATTCACAGACTACTCTACTGCCTCAACAGTTTCAAGTCCATGGAGAATCATTACAAGTAATAATTGTTAGCGCTTATTTTGGACATTAGTTGAACTAACCCACAATAGTTATATAACTTTGCAACTAGAATGCGCGCTGATAGATGCCTAGCTAGACGGCTATTTAATGAACTACTTGAATATTGTTGCAGCGGTTTTATTTAAAGTAATTTTAAAGGAAGACAATTTCATCCAGATTCTATTTTACTCCAAATATTCGTTGATTCATTAAAGTATTTCTCTTTACCATTTCCTTTTACTCAATCTCTCATCTATACGTCACTACTCTAGCAATATTTCCTAGTTCTAAATTGTATTACCTCTTTGGTGTGTATTTGGAAAGTTCCTTTTGTTTTGTTTTTAAGAATTGAAGGGGACGATTAGTTTTTGTTTTATTATTGGCGTCGTTTTTAAAATGGTATTAAAGCTGGGATGCTTAAGTTCCCAATCAAGAGGCAAAAAGGGACACAGTGCTGCAATTTATTACAATTTTGAACTATAAAAGATTTACACAAGAGTGTTGAATTTAACTTGGAGAGGAAGTGAGAAGTTTATTTATATCTTTAATTAAATATAAAGATATGTATTTGTTAACTACAGAATGTCTATGGGTGAGAAGTTTCCAATTTTTTGTTTTGTTGCCACAATTTTAATTAGTCACATTAGTGACTATATCAAGATAACTTACAAAAAAAAATTAAATTATGAGCAGCAAGGCTACCTATTAATTTTAATTGAAATTATGGTATAGTAATCAATACCTTGTTAACAAAACAAAGTTTATACATATTAATATAAAATTTAACAAACACCAAATTTTTTAACTTTGTTTCAAGTTTTATTTTTAAGAAAATTATGTTACCTTAGATATGTAAATTAACGGAGCTCCATAGGTAGGTTTTGATAAGACTAAAATTCAGAGTACATAAATAACCAAACAAATAACAGAAAATAGTTTTTTAAAATTTATTTCATGATAACTATTAATTTTGTTACATTACAATATTATATAAAATACAGGTGTAAGTGAATTTCTTATGCTTTTTACCCCAAGCATTATCAACCAGCTTCTTGTTGTATCATGTAATGTTGCTACAGCAACCAGACGCAAAGAGAAGGGGTTTCCTAATCACAAAACGCCACAAGCGACGCTACAGACACAAGACTTGAACGAACTTACGCAGACAGGAAAAATAGTACTTGCAGGAGACCTAAACTGTAAACACACTAACTGGAACAGTAGAACGACAACTGCGAACGGCCGTACACTAAACGAGCACGCTGACAACAACGACTAACCTAGTGATCGCACCAAACGAACCAAGATAAGGTTTCTCGTGCAGCTGAGCTAAATAATAAATAAACTATATAATTCTTTTTTACTGCTAGAGGAAGTATATATTATATTACACAATACACACGATATAAAGGCAGGGGTACCCCAGGGTTCTACATATTCACCACATTTGTACAATATATACATCTCCGACATCCCAACCCAAGCACAAACTAAGGTTAGATTTTTTGCATACGACACTATGATATACACCATCAACAAAAACATTAACTATGCTAGTCTGGCGATGCCAATGTACTTAGTTAACCTACAAAACTGGCGATCAAGGTCAATGCTGTCAAATTCGCAGCCGTAATCATAAGTCGTAGAAACAAACATCTGCCAGCACCACTCATACTATTTGACAATGAAATACCGGTAAAAATAAAAACTAAATATTTAGGCATAACGATAGATTCTAAACTCACTTGGAGGAAGCATATTGAGGATATAAATCAGAAAGCAACAGGAAGGTACATCCAACTATACCCACTACTAAAGGGCCGGGAGCTAACAGTCCACACAAAAACAATATTATACAAATCAGTGATACAACCAATAATATTATATAACTGTCAAGAATGGAGCTACGGACCTAAAACCCACACAAAAAAACTGCAAACAACACAAAACAAGATACTCATAACTATCACTGGGGCACCCTGGCGCACAAGAAACACAGAATTACACACAATGACTAACTGCAGACAACTACAGGAAATCTACAAAGACCGCAACAAAACACTGTATGAGCAGACAGAAACGCACATCAACGTAATAGTCAAGGACCTGGGACGCTATGACCCTACTGAACAAAGGTACTACAAACAACCGAGACTGGCGAAGTTGAGCTCTTATGTATACTATCTATGTAAATTTCTATAATATCCTAAAAAAAATATTCAAAAAATCATAAAATCCATAGTTAATAATCCTAGAAGAAGAAAAAGTATAAAAACAAATAAAAAAACCTAGACGTAACATTCCTAGTTGAATAAAAATTTACCAATACTTGACAATTAACTACGCCGGGACGACAGAACCGCCGACGATCTCACCACCCCACTTAACCCATCCTTGATTCAATATTTAACCTGACCTTCAATAACAATTCGCACATTTCATGCCATTACTACCTTAGTCACGGTCGAACGCCATTGGGATAACCAACTAGGTTTTCTACTAGTCAGAGGATAATACTGGCGCCGGGGTCGGCCCCAGATGGGGAATGGAAATGTATCCATCCACTTCAAACCAAAGGAAAGTTAAATCCTTCCAATTCCTTTCCTGGAAAACGACTCTCATAATTCACCCACAATCCACCATCATACCTTAAACACACCCTCCCCATCCCAAGAAAAGAAAGTCCCTCCTCTACCCGAGACTCAGCGCAATAACTCACAATCACCATTAACATCTCACAGTGTAATTCATACCTCTGTAATTTTCTTACAGCTTCATCTCATCGCTTTTACTTCATAGGTAAATAATTAATATTCTGAAAATTGAAAAATGACGCCTGGACACGGGAATCGAACCCGGGACCTTCGGCTTAGTACGCCAATGCTCTTACCACTGAGCTATCCAGGATTCGTCCCGTGCCCATGGTCATTCTTCACTCATAGTTTAAGGCAGAGTCTNTGCCCATGGTCATTCTTCACTCATATTTTAAGGCAGAGTCTTTGATGGACGTGCGGAAGTCGTCAGCTTATAAACATGTGATTATATAAGATCACAGCCATCAGACAACGCAGCCATCCACGACTCGGTAGTTGGCATATGTAATGTAGCCAATTGACAATTATATTATAATTGTACGGGATTGCATATATTAAAGAACCAGATAGCCGAAGCTATCATCTATGCATTTTAGTGAGGATAGAACACTTAGATATCATATTCTGAAAATTGAAAAATGACACCTAGACACGGGAATTGAACCCGGGACCTTCAGCCTAGTACGCCAATGCTCTTACCACTGAGCTATCCAGGACACCATGGGCACGGGACGAACCCTGGATAGCTCAGTGGTAAGAGCATTGGCGTACTAGGCCGAAGGTTCCGGGTTCGATTCCCGTGTCCAGGTGTCATTTTTCAATTTTCAGAATATGATATCTAAGTGGTGCTATCCTCACTAAAATGCAATAGATGATAGCTTCGGCTATCTGATTCATTAAATAATTAATCATACACGAGGTTAAGAGTCACGACAGTGACTCGGTACTCAAACAATAAATCAGCTCTTTCTAAGATGACCTAGATTGGCGCTTTCGTCAACTTGGATATTCTTAGTCGGACAACAGCCGTACGGCTCGAATTTGATAGAGCCCCTTCGGAAAGTGAAATTTTATTTAAGATGGTGTCTATACTGTAACCGGGTAAGGACAGAAACCCTCGGGGCACGTTGCGGTACGGAAGATTACCGTGACTCCAACTAAAACACTAAAGCCACTGGTAAACATCTTTTGTCAGTGCATTTTCAGGGAGATCAACACCTCCCCCACCCCCAGACCGAGACACCTGCCGAAGCCATCCTTCCCGAACCAACCATGCCTGGTTCTTCCCTTTCGGTGGAAGAGCTGTTCAAGATCACTTCTCTCAACCCAATCACCGATCCTCACTCTAATCTCTACCCTTCCCTGAGCCCCACCTCACCATCCCCGCTCCAACCTACTCCTCCCACAACCCACTCTCTCCCGACGATGAAGTTGCAAAGCTCAAAAATTGCATAGCTTCTCGAGGGCATTTCGAAACTGGGTCCATGGGACTTTTAACGAGTTTCTTAAGGAAGGTCCCAGAATTCCGGAGGAGTAGCTGTGGCCATCTGGTTATGGAACATCTCATCGTCTACCTAGTTTCTCATGGCAGCATACCCGAATAGAGGACCACCAGGGCTGAAGGAGCTCACGGTCGCACTCTGGAACGCCAACGGTGTCTCGGAAGAAGGCTTAGATTGAAAGGACGGTGGGCCTTGACCATCACGTCATATTGCTTCCTCCCCTCCAACACATGGAAGCAACGGCTATCCAGCTGGTGACCTTTTCCAGCCCAGTGCGTTTCATCCCCACCTACTTCCATCCCTACCACCGGTTCAATCGTGCAACTGGAGCGAACAAGGTTGTTTTGCTTCGAGGTACCACGCCTGTTTTAATCAGTGGTGACTTCAACGCTAAGCATCCTTTGTATGGCTCCAGGATTATCAACGCTCAAGGCGAATTACTCCGTGGATTCATAGATCAAGACGGCCTGGTTGCATCTAGCCCTCCCAACCCCACCCACTTCTCTCACAATCCTCTTAGTTTCCCAGACATCCTCTAATTCATTGTCATCCAAGGGATCAGACGGTGAATGATGCTGAAGTATCTAGATGAGCTGGACTTGGATCACAATCCCATTCTTGTGAACCTGAGAAGCGAAGTATCCCTCATAGACCCCCCCAAAAAACCGACCATAGGTGTAATGACAAGAACAGGTTCACGTGTATGTTGAGAGAGAGGTTGAGACCACCCCCACTGCCCCTACCTTTCAAATAGCAGCAGATATTGATTGCGGTGTGGAGCCCAGAAATTCCTTCATCAAGAGAGTGCGCGAAGATTCGACGCCGAGGCACTGTCCTCAGAGGTCGCCACAGTTTTATTTAACTAATTCTATCCTCAGGCATGTCAGGGAGAAAAATCGGCTGAGGAAGGCTTGGCAAACCTCGAGGGACCCGGTGAACAAGATCAACTGAAGCGGCAAAGTCCATGTGGTTCACGAGATGATCCAAGAATACCATAACAGTGTATGGGAGGACAAGATAGAGATTAGAGAGCCTGTGCATACAGGGCAGTTCCCTGTGGTGGATGACGAGGAACTTATACAAATACCCACACCAAGGCCACCTATTGTAGGACGGAACGGGGTAGTCAACTACAACCAGAATATGAGCGATGCTCTAGCTGAGGTGCAATTCGTACCAACTGACGACCCATCAGACCCGGTTCACATTGTGCACGTGGCTCAGGTCATCAGTGGGGTTTCACACAGACCCTTAGATGAATATTAACCCACGGAGGCGACAGGAATGTTGCGGGCTTTAGCCACTCTAAGATTAGACAACAACCCCAGACCGGACGGTATCAGTAACGCGGTTCTCAGAAAGCTGCTCTTGGATGCGATTAACCTCTTAGTGGAGTCATTCGACACCATCTTGCTCCCGAGTCAATTTCCCAAGCTATGGAAGCACGGAAACACCCTCTGCTTTCATAAACCGGGTAAGGAACTGGCTCTAGCCTCGTCTCATAGACATATTAGCTTGCGAAACTGTTTGGGCAAGTTGTTCGAGAGACTTATACTAACGAGATTGACCAAATATGTTCACAAGGCAGGCATCTTGGTGGGCGAGCAGTTCGACTTTAGGGTGGGACCGATATGTCTCACCAACTTCTTCGTCTCGTGGAGCAGATCACGAGGAACTTCAACATCAATAGGATAACTAGTACTGTCTTTATTGACAAGGTGAAAACAGTGTTTGGCACGAAGATATCCTTTTTAAACTCCTTTTCTTGAACCTACCCTGCTACCTAGTTAAAGTTGTACGATCTTATTTTATCCATCCCATTACGCCTTCTCTACAACTTTGGGGAACGTCACTTCCCAACTCAGAATCATCCGGGCTGGAGTGCCACAGGGCTCGCTAGTGGTTACTGTATGCCAATGACATGGCTCTAGTAGCATAGTAGTGGTGATGGTAACTGGTGTAGTGGCGAATCCATATGTACCTGGCACAATTGTAGAGGTGGCTGACCACCTGGAGAACGAGTATCAACGTGGAGAAGAGACAGCAGGGCTCTTCACAAGGAAGAGAAAGTAATACAGGTCAGCTCCACTCCAGCTGTTCGGAGAGCAAATCAGATGGGCGAATAGTGATAAGTGTCTGGGACTTACGCTGGACACCAAACTGACCCGGAGACTACACTGTACTGAAAGAGTGACCAACGCGAATCAAAGGCTGGGATGCCTAGGTCCACTGCTTAATAGGCGTAGCGCCTTGTGCAAGAGGAACGGTCTGACACTGTACAATAAGTTTTTCAGACCTATACTTGATTATGTGGGTCCCACTTGGTGCCATCTAGAAGACACGTATAAAATAAGGATGCAGGCATTACAGAACCGGTGTCCAAGGATCATTGTGGAAGCACCTTGGTACGTTCGCAATGTGACTCTGAATCAGGATCTAAAAATGCCTATCATCAAGGACCATTTACGGAAGCTGGCGCAGTCCTTTTACGGCAGGATTCCTAGTGCCAGCCCTGCTTGGATAATCGAAAAGTGTAAGCCAGTGGTCAGAGGGAGGCTCTCACACAGGCCCCCATAGAGTAGTTCCTCCACACGCAGCTATAAAAACCCTTATTCGGTTTGCTACTATACTTTTCCCCCCATTTGTAATAATATGTTTTTCTCTTGTTTCAGAACCTTTGAGGAATGCGACAATTCGTAAGTTATTAATTCCGAAAATAGCTCGGTGCGGCCAAATGGTTGGTACGTGCTATAATTTGCTCTCGTGATCTCCTTCAGTGGGAATTATAGCACGTCATATGCGACTGCAACTGCATAACCGGTGGGTCAAAGTGCAAGGTGTTGTCCTGCGTCCTTCTCCTATAGCTTGCCGTGTGGAGATGTTTTAGAGCAATCTACTGCTGCTATAACTACTGCGAGCCTGCGATGGAGAGGAAGACGAAGAAAGGAGTCGGCATCGGGGTTGAGCCAAGACTAGCAAATAAGGCGAAGAAGTATCCCGTTCACGGGAAGTCACCAGCCTCAACAACGAATAAGTTGGCAGTGAGCATTGGGAGAACCACCACCAATGGAAGACTTGTGCAGACTGTCATAATCAGGGGAGTCAAAGGTGTCCATTAGCGGGAAATGAAGGCTTCTCAGGTTAGGAAGGAGCTCATGCCCAGTGGCAAGTGGTCCTACACTAGCCCAAAGGTCAATGCTTTAGCGGTTGCAACCCCCTCGAGGGACAACAATCTTGCGGGTGTGGCCAAAGCCAGCGGGGCCACTCCAATTCCCGGAGTTGAGCGTGCTACGGGCCGAAGCCATTCTCAGGGCAGGAAACAGCTTGGCCCTTTCCAGGGCTAGCAGGGCTGCCAACACGAATTACTACATCACCGAGGAGGTGCGTGCAGACGGCAGTCTGCGAGAGGAGTCAACCCTTCTTAGGTCCGACAAATACCGCACGAGCGAAGCCTGCAGGGCCCCTACAATTCCTGAAGGCGAGTGTACCACAGACTGCTGCCCTTCTCAGGGCTATCAGCAATACGGCCCTTTCAAGGGCCAACAAGGTTATCAACGTGACCCCCCAAATTTCCGGGGTGGTGAGCGCGCCGGACTACAGGGACATCCAATATGGCTTCATTGGGGCCCAGCTCGGATATTAATGCCGGTCCCCTATAAGGTATCGGCAGTGATGCCGGGGCGGGCGAGACCAGCGGGAGCTTTCTAACTACCGGAGGTGTGTGTGTGCCACTGATGGCCAAGAAGCACCGGAGGCCCTTTTCAGGGCCACCAGCCCAGAAATCAAGAAGGCCGGTGAAAGCTCCCGTCATCAGGATGGGTGGAAGCCTAACGACACCAACCGAAGCCCTGGCCAGAGGGAGCCCAGCAATCCTTCACTGGTAATGATTGACCGCAGTATGCGACAGCGACGCACGCGTCATCGCAAAGGTCCAAAAGACCATCGTCAACGCCGACACCTCCCACCAAGGAGTATCGTACGGTATGAAACGCCCGGCTAACTTATTGTCAGACTCGGAAGAACGCCAGGAAGCTAAAAGGGTATAACCCTAACCATTTAGGCAGTATATCTGGTGATGAAAGCGAGAGGAAAGGTGTCCCAGGCCAGGGTGCTCCTGCGTTGGCCCAAGGTTGGAAGCGACGGAACAAAAAAGGTGTTAATACAAGCCATGACTCACTCCGATCGGGTATTACTGGTTCTGGACAAGCTTGTAAAGCCAAGGGTAAGAGCCATCCCATCATCTCGTGTGATGTGGAGGACCACTCTAAGGTGGTGAGGGCCATACTGTCTAAGTTTAGCGAGACTGTGGAGGCAGTGAGGCAACTGGGTGACTGAGTGCACCGTAAGTGCAGGTCGGAGGTAGCTTACCGCACCCTCTAGGCATCTTTGCTTGGCTTGGGAGTCCAACATAGCTCCTATGAGCTCGGATGGGAGCGACTGGTCAGGGTTGTGGTGAAAGGACTACTGACCTAGACAAAGCCTAGACGGCATCCAGGTGGAGCTTGTGGAGATGAGTTTCCCTGTGAAATCCGTCACCAAGATGTTATCTTGGTGGAAACGGGACCAGAAGAACGGAGAACACAACAAGGCTGTACTCTATATCAGTGTGGAGAAGTACATTTCTCCCGGCAGTCCAGTGCTGTGTAAAAACTGCTTCCGGTTCGGTCATGTTCATAAGGATTGCCACGCGAATCCGAGGTGTGGGTTCTGTGGTGGTGACCACGAGAGGGGTGGGTGCCCGGAGGAGAAACGGTTTCCCCTGAAGTCCATGCACTGCTCAGGAGCTCGCTCCTCGGCTTGGTGTGAGCTGCCTGATGTATAAGTCTTTACAGGCAGTAGGGACTACACGGGCCTCGAAGGCGCAAGGGAGGGGGATGGATCATGTAAGCGAAAGCCAGAAGCCCTCAAGGCACGTTGCGGTATGGAAGGCGACCTTAACTTCAGGCCCAAAACCAAAGCCATTGGTAAAATCCTTTGGCAGTGAGTTGTTAGGGAGACTAACCCCTGCCCCAACCGCTATTTATCACCAAAAATGGTGGCTGACGTATATTTTGAAGAAGAACAAAGAAGATGATGAATTAAAAGTAACATTTCTACATCCTGCTGGAGCTTATCTATCATTTTCATATCCAAGGAAGCCAGATGTATTGTGGGTATCATTAAAGGATGTTATTTGCAAAGTCAATTCTACAACTTCTACTGGAAGGATTTATGTAATAACATCTGATGAGACCAAGAAAAGTACACAGGCTGTCAACCAACTCTAATATTTAACTAAGTAGTAAGTGTTATAACTACTTGAAATAATCAATTTAATGACTCCGAGAACATTAATACATTATTGTAACGTGTACTTCACTTACTACATAAAGGCTAACGTTATTTATAAACCCACCCTGTTTTAAAATAATTTTAACTATGAACCCATTATCCTCCCACTTTTAAATTTTGACAATCACTTAACATAAGTACAGACTAAACACAACAATTTTTGGAAAATCTTTGGTGCCTTACTTTTTCAGAAAATCAAAGTCGAAATTATAATTTTTAGTTTGACAAAATTTTAATGACAATGCATGTTATTGGAAAGGGCGTAAACATTTGAGTAAAATGACACCAGTCCCACCTCTCTAGCTTAATTCAGAGAACTGCTATAACGATTAGAAAATAAACCAGCAGTGCGTTTTTGGCCATTTTTTGAAAACTTACATAGACATATTTTGAAAACAGTTTTGAGATATTTAAATAAAAACTGGCATTTTTCTTAGTCTCCATATACCAAATTTTACCCAAGTCTGAGATGTTCAGGTAAAATTGTGTAATAAAGTGTGATTTGACACGGAATGACCCATGTACAGTGTTATGAAGCTGACAGTGATTGGTTCTTGTCTATACATTATTTTTTTTGTAAATGACCTTAATGCATTCTTTGTCGTAGGTACAAGGTATTGCAATATAATGTGATATAATATAATACTTTAAAGTTTAAATCCATTACTGTTTCCAGCCCATGGCTTGGGTCAATTTTTTATTCAAGCCATATATTTTCCACTACCTACTTGACAGGCCTGTTGTAGCTTTTGATATATAATACTATTATTTTAATTAATAATATGAATAGTAATTCCTTTCTTAGTTTTGAACTGATTAAGTAATATATAGGATTTATCATACAAATATAGTGAGAATAATTTAGCAAACTCAACTGGTAGTGTTCCATATCAATCATTGGATGTGTTGTTGCATGCAAACTTTTAAAGTTATCAAAAAAAGTGTAAAGATTTTTATAGATAATTGTGTTCTTATTAACCTTTATGATGACGAAAATTAAAATGTAATGATTGATTTTCTAGATAATTGCAAAAAGCAACATTTGGGCACTATTTTTCCAAGATGGCATCTGAAAATATACTATACAGGATGGCACCATATTTAATTTTATTTACTATCATAAAAATCTGTACCAATATACCAGATTTCATGTTGATATCACAATGTGAACGATTCTTACAAAAAAGTTAGTTAGTTAAGAAACTCCACTATATCAACCACAACCAAATAGGTTTGTATTTTCTAAACCTACCTTGATACTGCAATTCCACTTTGATGGACTGTATTTAGCAATGTGTTTTTTCACCGTGTCCTAGTTTCTGTTCAAGTTACATTTATTACACTGATGGAATAAGGCATAGAATGAACTAATGTGAGAGTAAATGTATCCACATGTGTGGAGGTAGAGTGGGAAATCATTTAAGAAAAATCACCTCAGTCAACTTGGTTGAGATTCAAAGCTCAACTTCTATGTTAAAAGTAATATAATCTAGAACAAGAGTTGTAATAGAGAGCATGCAACCAACAATACAGGTCAATGTGTTATTCGTAAAACCTTGGAGTCTTTTATAATGTAAATATACTTTTTTAATATTAATTTATATAAATAAAATAGGATATTATTTGGAATATATATATATAAAATAAATTATCAAAATTAAACATTAACCATGAATATGCTCGGCCGCAGAAATTTGCAGTAGCTAGAAATGATTGGTTAAAGTAATTAAAACCTGATTTTTTACAACTATTTGCATTGATAAATGATTTTCATGCAGAATAGCAAGTTATTCTACATTCTTCTTCTTATTCTTCATTTCCCTTTATCCAGTTTCTGCCAGGTCGGAGTTTGAATGGTATAGCTCCACCTACTATTCTTTCTCCATCACTCTTACTCCACCATCCTGTTTCAATCCAAATTTCCTTTACACACACTGTTCTTAATAGACTCTAACCACCTAAGTCTGAGACTTACCCTGGAATTACTTTTAATTATGCTTTCATCTTCCATCATTTTAACATGCCAAAACAATCTCAGTTTATTCTTGTTAATTTTCTCATTCAGTACCCCCTCTGCCAATACCTTTCCTTATGTACTCATTTCTTACACTGTCGTTTTTTGTCTTTCCTAAAATACTTCGTAGGAATCTTATCTTGGCCAACTGGATTCTAATATCGTCCCTCTTTGTCATTGCATCTCAACCACCTGGATTCTACTCTTGTCCCTCTTTCTCAATGAATCACAACCACCTGGATTATACTCTTGTCCCTCTTTGTAATCGCATCTCAACCATGTGGATTCTACTCTCGTCCCTCTTTGTCATTGCATCTCAACATGTTGATTCTACTCTCGTCCCTCTTTGTCATTGCATCTCAACCATGTGGATTCTACTCTCGTCCCTCTTTGTCATTGCATCACAATCACATGGATTCTACTCTCGTCCCTCTTTGTCATTGAATCTCAACCATGTGGATTATACTCTCGTCCCTCTTTGTCATTGCATCACAACCACATGAATTCTACTCTCGTCCCTCTTTGTCATTGAATCTCAACCATGTTGATTCTACTCTCGTCCCTCTTTGTCATTGAATCTCAACC
>CABFOV010009825.1:0-18127 GCA_902141375.1 Timema poppense
CCCCCCCAGTTCACCCGACCGAGATTCGAACCTCGATCTCCCCGTCCTCAGCAGACGAGCTCAACACGACAAGCGTTGTGTGCCATTGATTGCGCTAATGGGGATAGATGAAATTTAGACACAATAATAATAATTAAATCTTGTTTTCAAAAAGTTACATACTTACATACCTAATCACACCATTCCCTTACGGACTAGGCAAGGAACTGTGCATATAGATAAAAAAAAACTGTACATAATATATTCTCAATTACCTTCTCCACACTTCCCTATCCTTGAATTCTGGTAGACTTTACTAATTTATCCTATGAGCTAGGCCAAAATTCCAGCATTAACTAATTTAGACTAGGCTAAACTAGTACATCCTGAGGCTCTTAGGATTTATCAATTCGTCCTCCTAGTCTATGATGTCTTATTGTGACGGGTTAAATGCTTTTAGCCTGCAACAGACTTATCAACTAACTTAAATCTAGAACAGACACAGCACCCAGCCCATGACCGTTAGTTTATCACTCTGAAGGGGAGAACCCACAGTTCACGTATGATAATTTTTTCAGCCATGCCAGGAATCGAATCTGGGACCTTTATCTCAGTAGGCAGAGAAGCTACCGACTGAGTTAAGGTGTCGTAACTCTAAACATAGTTTAAAATATGTTTATATAGTTAATAATGATAGCAGCCAGACTTTTTTTTATGAAAATATATTTTAAAGTCGAATGTCCAAACAATGAAAATGGTTCAAAAGTTAATTATACTTGTAAGAAAATGTAAATACAAATCCAGACAGTATCCTTTGAATAAATTATAAAATGAATGGCTTGACAAACTATATATTTAAATGACAAACTATTTATAAAAAAATATGTGTATGTATAAAATAAGAGTGAACATAACAATAAAGGCTTGTAGATAGTTATTTTAATAATGCATAACAAAAACATATGAAAAATGCAATCAAACAAAGGATTAAATAGTAATTACTTTAATGGTGAAATATTTATTAATGATATGTCTATCTATATTTATATATTGTTAGGAATTGATTTAAAACTTAGAGTAATAAATAGTTTTACACCGATTTCTTACGGTATTATATTAGGGGTTCAAAATGTATTGAAGCTCTCCCTGACAACATTGCTTGAGTTATTAGGATTAAAGTAGGTATATAAATTCTGTACTGTACTATTAGGGGAAGGGCGGGCATAACGGCCAGGCTAAGGTTTCTGAAGTTTTTAACTGACTGTCAAGCGATACAGAATCTTCAAAATCATAGAATATACACATAAACCATCCTAGTACGTGTACGAATTTTTTTTGTTGTGGTTGGGAAAAGGGAAAGTACCTAAATAATCAATTTTCCAAAAAGTACCTAAGTAGCCATTATGCTCAAAGGGGTAGGACATAATGGCCACATAGCTTAAAAGTGGTAAAGAAGTTGAGAAAACGGGTTTTAAATTAAAAAAATATATTTTAAGGAAATATTTACTTATTTAAAGTAAAAAAAAAATGTAATTTTAAACATGTTGAATGCAAAATGTGTAGGGTTTTTTGTTCAAAAATACCTATTATAAAAAAATGTTTTCTAAGGAAAGTCATTTTTAGTGAGGTTAGCTACAAGTTTCGCATAAATACCCATTGTCCTCTTCCCCGACACCAGCACACAGTTCATGGGCCCACAAACCACATCCTTGGCACTTGATCCAACGCTCATTGGAAGTTGAAGCTGAATCTGAATCGTAGTCATCATCGATGTCTTCAAACAGGATTCTTTTACCAGTGATGACCCTGGGTTTCTTAGCTTTTTTCTTCGGATTTTTATTAATAGTCTTAGCATTCTTTTTCTTCAGCTATCTTCCATTTCATAGCTTTTTCTTTTACTTTTACTTTCTTGCTAGCTTTATCGCTTAACAGATCATTTTTATAAGAACTTCCTGACAACAACGCTCCATAACATTTCTTCCGCGCATTGCTTTTACGTTTTGCTTCAGATACTCGAGGCACAGGGAAACATCCTCAGGGCGGATGTAAAATGATGACCCTGGTTGTGGATCATAAGTTTTATCCAGGACGGAGGTATTACTGCTCGATGATTCAGCTTGCAATGAAGGAGCGGCAGTCCTGTCGGTGGGTGGTGGCTCTATAGCATTTACTGCTGATGCCACGGCAGCTGGTGGAAGTGGTATTTCCGTTACTTCTGCTGCAGCAAAGTCTTCTTCTAAGAAAATGTGTTCATTGAGTGGTTCAATGCCACATTTGCTAAAGCCATTCACTGCATTGAGTGGAACAGCAGCCCTAATATAGGCCTCCCCCAAAAGACGACTCACCTGAAAATTGCGTCACTGTTAAGCCGGGGTTGTTCCTTAAAAACTGTTCGATTGCTTGAATCTAAAAAGTGTTAATGTAAGATGAAAACTTATGATTAGAATACACATGATTATAACTATTTACAGAATTTGAAGCAACTATAGTGTATTCACTTATAGGCCTACTTTAATACATAATTATTAAGGGGAGAAGGTGGACGTCTCTTCCGTGTGTGATGGGTTATTTTACATTTCACTCCAGAAAATTTATTGGTGTCTTCATCCAGTGGTGTTTCCCCGGCGCACTCTTCATTTGGGTATCTTTAAATGGATCTTCAATAAGCTCCCCACATAAAGAATTTCCAGTCAGCCTCATCGTCTGGGATTTCCTTTCCTCACCACAACTTCAGCTGTGATACGTGGGCGGTAGTAGCTGAGAGTCTTTTATTACACTCCCCCTTTAGTTCACTTAACCGCTAGGTGTTGCCAGAAGGAGGTAGATACTCGAGTCAACACAAGTGGATCTCTATATTTAAATTGTCCTTTTGTAGGCCTTCCAGTGTGTATGGGTGCTCGTCTCATTACTACAAATTCCCCAACCGTAAACTTTACACTTGCGAAACTTCGTTTGTAGAAGTAAGGCTTAAGGTGTACTTTTTCGGATAGGATTTTGCTACGCGCTTTTTCTTGTAGTAGATTTGATGGTGCCATAGATGGTTCCAGCTCACATCCATAAGTTCCTAAAAATTCTATCATGGTATCTTGGACGGTAACCATTTAGTATTTCAAATGGCGTCTTCCCAATGGTCTTGTTTAATGAATAGCTCAAGTCTCGCTTTATCATCTTAATATCTTTGTCCCAATCTTTGTGATCCTTTTGTTGAATTCTAATGGATATCATGGGGGTGACAGCTCAATTGACACGTTCCACTTGACCATTTGTTTGGAAGTGTCACGAAGAGTTAAGGACATGATTTATGCTACGCAACCAACAAAATTCAGCAAATGTATAGGACGAAAAGCATGTCCCTCCATCAGTTATTATATTCTTTGTTAGTACGTACTCATCGATAAATTCTTCAAAATGCTTCAGCACACTATCGGTTGATCTATCTTTGGTCGGATGAATATTCACAAACGTAGAAAGATTCTCGATTATAAGTATTTCTGAATTTCTTTTGGAACTTTCGAAAATGGCCCTAAGTAATCTAAATGAACAATTTGGAATGGACGACTACCTGGTGGTATTGGCCTGAGTAGACCCGTCTTCCGTCCATCCGGAACTTTGTTAATAAGCCACTTGAGACAATGCGCTATGTGATGATTCACATAAATCTTCATTTTAGGAAACCCATAATTCTCCTTTATCGTTGCTACTGTACGATCCAGAGCAAAGTGTACGAATATATCATGACACTTTAAAAATATACTTTTCTGTACGCTTCTTGGGATCACATAAAACATCTATATTTTATTACCTTGCCGTTATCTTTTGCACAAGCTTCATTCAATAAGTTCTGAATCTTTCACCTTACTTTGTTCTAGCCGTCCTCTCTAAATGTTTAAGTTTGATAATTTGTATGATTTCCTTTGATTCGCAGTCACAGAGCTGAATCATTAATATTTGGTCCTTCACGTTTAAGGTCAATAATACCGAATATCGGTCACCAATAACTTCATCCATTGTCTTGTTCTCATCTTATGCAGGTGCTATACTTAGAGCATAAACATGCAACATCTTTTCTCAAGGTATATGCTGAACCTCAATTGCATATTCTTGAAATAAATTATACCAACGGGAGCTTTGAGGTTTGGTGGTGTGTTTGTCATTCATATATATCTGCGCTTGACAGTTTGCAAAGACACTAAACTTTAGTGAACGAGAGGTTCACAACACACCCCACAAGGTGACCATAACAAGATAATGTCACCAAACTAGTCTCAAAAGGTTAAGTTTATTGCATATTTTAGACATAGGCTACTAGATATATTATTTTATATTCGCATTTAATGTTGTGTGATGATAAGTAAAACGGGTATAATACTTGAAAACGAAGACTTTATAAAATGAATACTGAGTGAATCATACAACTGAGTGAATGATACAACGTGTTGAAGTACAATAAGACGATTTCTCTGACCAAACAGAAATAAAAGGAATAAAGCGTTAACACAGGCAAATGGGAGAGACGGTAACAAGGGGAAGAAGGAAAAGAAAGAGAGGGGGGAAGGAAAAGACAGAAGTCCCAAGGAACGCCGCAAGGGCAGCAGCGCTCTAGGCTAGAGGCTTTTCTTCCAAGCCGGTCTCCTCCATTTCAACTATTGAGTGATGCAGTGAAGACGTGTGTGAGATTTACCATGCTGGTGTCTCCGCCAAACTCGTCGTAATTTCCTTGAAAGCATGGTTATTGTATCCGAGCCCATCCTGTTATTGTGAGTAAGTCTTGAAAGATATTATTACTAAATAAATCAGTTTTAATTATCTTCTTTGGATTCAGCTATAGTATTTTTCTAAGGATTCGTCTCGTGAGTGTTACTTTACACACTTGTAGTATTTTCTTCTTGGAAGCATGGTGGCTGTATCCGAGTCCATCCAGTCATGGAAAGTAGGTGTTGAAGCATATTATACCTAAATATGTCAACTTTAATTCTTTTCTTTGGATTCCGCTATAATAATAATCATAATTTCGTACTTTTATGTAGGCTAGTGGTGTAGATGTCAATTTTACATAATTGACTTGCTACACCTTAAAGTAGAAAAGTCCGTTAAATATTAATCTCTCATTTACTGTGGAATGATCCATGATATTTTTATCTACAATTTTCACTCGATATTAAACCCTAGAATAGAACGGTCCTCGACGTACTAAGCTTTCAAGTTTAAGCTGCCACATCTGTTGTTCAAATATAATAATTCATGGTGAGATATTTAAATAATTAAAAAAAAATCTGCATAGCTACTTTTACATATAAGTAGAATTAAACCTGTCCATCATCATCATCACGCCGCATCCTAAAATACAATCTCTTCAACGAAGCTTCGACGACTATGGCATTCAACGGAGGACTCCACAAGAAAGTATCTTAACAACTTTCCTGATGTTTCAAAAACGTTCAACTATTTATTTGTAACATCGAAAATTTGTATCCGAGAAGAAACTTCAAATTGATACAAAAGCATTCCTAAATAAGTAATTATATGAAAATATAACTGGCCACTACTTTCGAAACAGAAATCATAGCTAAATTATAAAATATATCAAACATCTTATCATAAGCAATTATTAATCAGAAAATGTAAGATGAAAGAGTAGACCTTTAGCAATATAATTTAATTTTTAGGCTATTGTCATCGTGTTTTCCGTTTCGAAATATTAAAGGGAGTATATACAAAACTATAATTCTATCCGTTGTTCTTTACGGATGTAAAACGCGGTTTCTCA
This sequence comes from Timema poppense, assembly GCA_902141375.1. Lineage (NCBI taxonomy): Eukaryota > Metazoa > Arthropoda > Insecta > Phasmatodea > Timematidae > Timema > Timema poppense. The sequence goes on from CABFOV010009825.1 coordinate 5,747, forward strand.
CCCTATATCAAGGGAATGAATAGCTAGGTTTTGAAAGCAAAGTACTGAGAAAGCTATTTGATACTAAGTAGGACGAATTAACAGGAGCATTTAGTAAGTTACGCAATGAGGTATTTCAAGGTTTGTATGCATTGCCAAATAAATCAAGGAAAAAAAGTTACGATGACTGAGTGGGTTGTGTCATGTATGGGTGATGATAAGCGTGTACACAAAATTTTAGTTGGTAAACCTGAAGATACAAGACCCTTTGGTAGGCCAGGACGTCGATGGAAGGATAATGTGAAAATTAATTTGAAGAAGGTTGGGTGTCCAGTTAAGTTTTGGACGAAGGGGTTTCTGTAAAGGGGAATAGGGTTGATTGGCTAACTTACTTATTGGTGGTCATAAACTTTAAAGTTCCTTAAGGACAGATAGTTAGAAGTACCTCTATTTCTACAGCTCTGAGCCTTACCTTGAAACGTGATTGAGCATCTTTCTCAGTAATTAAGAAGCATCAACACTTAAAAGTGGGTCTAAATAACTGAAAAAAAATCAACTTTCTCTTGTTACCCGTTTCAGTGGCTACATAGTCTAAGGCGTCATCCTTGGGGTAGACTGGCCTGTTAATGAGATATAGATCGAGATTCGAATCCTTATCATGCAGACTAAAGATGACTATTCCTGAATGGTTTTCTACTCCACTTCCACACAAATGTGGGTGGATTACTTTTAAAATGATTCCTTCCTGATCCCTACCCCATTAGAGTAATTATCATCGTTATATATGTATATACCGAACGGAAAGTAAGACACTGCGATTGAAAATTATTTTATTCAGTCTCAAATTACACGATGTAACAGGAATGAGTTTGAACCTTTCACCAAGCGCAAAAAAACAAACAAAAAAAACCAATCTCATTAAAACAAGACAATGTTTTAAAATTGTACATTCTTTTGGAAAATCTTTTTCATGAATGGTCGGTAATACAAATATTGATCAATGCCCATTCTTCTGTGTGGTGGAGAAAAAGAGACATTGTTGTTTATTGCTCCCAGAATAATTAGCCGATTATGTTGGGATATCGATATTACAGTAGAAAAGGCCACTAGATTCTGTAACACTAAATACTAAGGTAATTGATCCTGTGATACCCTTGAAATGAAATAGGAAAAAATTATTAGCAGTTTGGGAGTAGAAATAACTTCAAACTTATGTTAAAAACGTTCTTCTCAACCAGAATGGCTGTTTTAAGCAAATCACCTTAGCCAAGCACTATTATCCTAGGTAATTTCATGGTTAATTAATATTTATAGAACATATGATATTCCTGACTCTGAGTGATGAAGATGATAAATCACAAGCTCGGCAATGTTATAGCTTCTTCAAGAGATGATAGTCATCCATACTTTTTTTCATTCTCAATGTCTTTCTCTGATCTAGGGGTTTTTAAGTCTACTACAGTGAGTTCTATAAACAACTTGAGAGCAGTGATATCTATGCTATACTGGATTGACACAAGCACACCCTCTGCAAATGACCAAACCGAGACACTCAAGTGTTTCATCAGCTTGATTCTGGGGGGATAGATCTAACAGTTTATTTCATTGTGCTTGTGCAAAAACATGACCGTATCAGTATAGTCCATCCAAGGGCCCCTGGAAACCAAGTGCACCTGAAAGTTGCAGTGGCGTCGGCTTAAAGGGTGGAAGCGTCCAAATAAAGTCTTACTGCCACATATGGGATATTTTTTTTCAGCTTCGCTGTTGTAGAGTGTGATGCAGTGTTATATATATAAAAAAACTCTAATCGACAACGAATAAGCCCACTGTACATTTGTTAAATTGTAGAAGGGTGGGAGCCCCAAGAGATACCCTCCACTGCTCTCATAGTATTTAAAATCCTATCACAAATCCTGGATATTTCTAAAATATAAGGAAGCCAAGAATCCTTTATATCCAATGTCATGCCAAAAAACCACACCGTTAACTGTACCCGAATTCACCGTTCTTCGTACTCTAACCTAATTAGATTCTTCTGCACTCTATGTCAGATGAATACCACCGCACAACATTTATCGGAGTTTAGAGTTAATGAGTGTGCTGCCAACCAATTCGAAAGCATAGGATACACCGATTGTAATTTACCCACTCAACCTGCAGGTTACAAGACCTGACGAGCATCACTACGTCATCCGCATATTGCAAAATAGTTACAGCAAATGGTAAAGAGCTATCAATATAATTTGTATGTACTACGCATAGCAAAGGCTGAGTACTGATCCTTGCGGTAAGCCCCTATTTTATGTTCTAGAAGACAATAAAACGTGTCCTATCTTAATAATACTTAAAAATACTTAAACAATTACACATTTTCCTGGAACAACCTAGTCGATCAAGTTTATTGACCAACAGAGAGTGATCAACACCAACGTACGCATCCTGTATATCTAAGAAAAAGGCCGTTACAGATGAGTTTTGTTTCAGAGCAATCTGAATATCAGATACCAGTATAAAGAGATTATTAAGTGTAGATCGTCCTTTACGAAACTCAAATTTCATGGAATAGCGGATTTAATTCCTTTCTAGGAACTGTTCTATAATAGCTTTGACTAGATGTATGATGATTTTTTCAAAACAAGACGAGAGCACAATAGGCCCATGTGAACTTGTTAATTCCGTACTTTTACCCGATTTAAGAATAGAAGTCAAATAAGAAATTTTCTACCCGTTCGGGTTATACGCTTAAGTGCTAATTACACTAACGGATTAAGAATTGGGAAGGTTGAATTTAGAGGAAGTGAACCCCCATTAGCGTGGAGGGAGAGTGTAAAACCATTTAGGAACCCCCCCCAGTTCACCCGACCAAGATTTGAACCTCGATCTCCCCGTCCTCGGTGGTCTAGCTCAACACGACTAGCGCGTTAGCTAACTACGCCACCGAGGCGGGTCACATGCTATTAAATGTCTCCAACATTGCTTGTCGAGATTCACTCGACAAATTTGTCAGCATCCCGTGCGAAACATTGTCCAGATCCACAGCCATGTGTCTTACTCAATTTAATTCCACACTTAATTCACAGCCGGTAAAATACTTATACAGATCAAGGTCGACTAGACGTGGAAAACTAACGGTAAATGCATAGTTGAATCCGGCATCCCCCTACAAGACAACTACCTTGTCTACGCGTCCATATATACGGTGGGCATTCTGACGGTAGTAGGAATACCCTTTAACCATCTGATCATACACCAGATTTGTGTCAAGGACCTCAGTGGAAAAAGACTAGCAATATGACATCTATGAGTCACGTTTTGCATTTAGATAAGATCGCCTCGCAGTTACTGTCGTACGACAATAGCATTATTAGTTTATTAGGTTGAAATGTCGTCTTAAAACTGACAGAGATAGCCTTCTTTGTGTGATGACTTTTGAACGGGCCTCCACCTAGGACCAAGTTTATCCCTCTTATCACCTCCATTACGGGAGAGTGGAACCACCACATCAACAGAACTCTGTAAAACGGAGACAAAATCATCATAAGTTTCCAAGGGCTATCGGCCCATCTGCAAGTTCTGGAAAGACCCCTCTACTTTTGTCGAAAATATTTCCCAATTTTCTCTTCTATAGCTACGTGACTAATTTGGAATAACAGGCCAACAGTCCCGTTTAAAATATTTGGCATATTGTCGCTGCCCAAGAAATCCCCAATTGTATCCCACGTTATATATGGAGCCACGCTTGATGATACTTAAGTCACGTACTATCACGCATTAGGATATGGTGGTCTGTTCATGCGTGTAAATTTTCCCGTATTTCAAACGACAAGTAACAAAGCCCCCAGTGTTCCATGAATCCTTAGCCCGCAATGATCCAAGAAGGCGGAGCTCAGAGCATGTGGTTCACATTCACGTTCGTGCAAATAACCAAAGTGTTTAACCAAATGAAAAGTTGTACCCATATACTTTAATTACATAAAAATTATCTGATGTTGGGTTATACAGAGCTATAACCGTAAATATAATGTCCGAAGCAATTTTTTTACATTCTTGATCTCCCAAGTGTATTGAATATTAATTGCCAGTTTCACCAAAAATCGAATATCTGGGCGAATCAATAAAGCAGCGCCTCTCTATCAGACAGAAAAATTTGAAAATTATTATTAGTAAAGTGATCTTGGGGCCTTAGCCAAGCTTCACTCAGTGCAACAATATGTATATCTCTAGTAATAGTAAATCTTTAAAGGTCTTCCTTATTCCTGATGCTTCTGGAATTCCATTGAATAATATTTTATTAATTAAATAAACTAAACATTTCGAATTAAACTAACAGAAAACGCAACACACCAAAAGGAATATCACTTTAATAACCACCTGCTCAACCCTCTTACTTACGATTTCCTCGACCGTTCACTTGTAAGTTTTATTTGTTTTTGTTGGAATCATTCAGGACACAAACTATTAGTGGCAAGATGCCCACCACCAAAATGGCTGCACTTTGGTATCCCTGTAGACCGTATTTCATACTTTGGCCACCGTCACACTTCGTACACCTCTGAATTCCACTTTTACAATTGATAGTAATATATAAACAGCGTTAACAGTTATTAAACTGTATAATCAGATATGCAAATGGTTTTATGTCCACCCTAGAATAACATACAACCACAGACGGGAGAAGCTCTTGTAACGAGTTACAAGTAACAATCTCGATCAATTGGGTGAATACCCACCCTCTGCCCTGTTGAACTCTAATACCGGAGCAAATGTGCCACAACCTCCTCTCCCTAACAAACAATTCCACGTACTAAATGCAAATATGATTCAACAGTCTGTTCATGTAGTCCGGCTCCTGCACAGCCTTAGTAGCTACAGCAAGTCAATCAAATTTCTCAAAGTCTTATTGTCTACATCACGCTTCTAACTTATCTTGTAATTGTATTGTAAAGTCTAATTCTAATTATCTTTGTTTATTTAAATACATCTATTTATTGTTCAACTTAAATCTTTTCAATTTAAAATATGTAACCTGTAGGACAAGTGCCTCAACTTAAATGATAGCTTAAAAATAAGAATTCTGTACAAAGTTTGCCATTCGAACAAGTTTGATCAAATTTTTAGCCACTGTATTTTATTATAGTTGTAAACTTTCAATATAATATAGTTTCCGAAACCACATAGGGCCTACAAGCTAAGAGCCAACTTTAAATTCATTGTAATATAAGTAATACTTTATACAAGACTGATCTTTTGAACGTAAAATTACTACAGGAAGTTTTTCATTCAAACAAATGTAATTCAGTTTGAATCTAACTTATTTAATTATAGATATAAAACTTTCCATATAATGTTTTTCAAACCATGTACAAGCTATGAGAGATCTTTAAAACATTGTAATAATACTTTATACAAGCCTATAGCCTAAATGATCGTTTGAATATAAAACTAGGTACTACACAAAGTTTGTCATTCAAATAAATATAATACACTTTATTTAATTATAGGTATGGAACACGCGATATAACATGGTTTCTGAATCAATACAGTGGCTAATAGCAAACTTAAAAATATATTATAATCTTGACAGAAAGTAAGAAGCGTGAGTGATAGCTACATATTTTAATATATTTAAGATGTGATTCGTATTTGTATAATATTACCTGTGAAACTAAATTAATTATATATTCCTTAATATAAATGTTTCTTTAACCAAGTGTGTTATGATATAGTTCACTATTTTACAGTTTTATTCACCAAATACATGTTTTCGCACAAGAACATTGAAAGAACCCATTAAATCAGTCCGCTCACAATTAAGCAGAAAATAATCTTAAGCGTCAAGCTTTGGTCCGTTGCTGGGGTGTGTTTATATATATTTATTATATATATAGAGAGTGAGAGAACCTTGGCTGGGACAACACTCGATAGGCGTAAGTTACATAGCGCTGTGTAACGTAGGAAAGTACATTCTACGTGTGTTGGCTAACCTGGTTGTTATGATGCTCTGAAACTTGCTCTTACGTTTCGAATCTTCAAAAATGTTTTGGTTTCACTTCATGTGTGATATGATTTGTTGAGGTAAGTCGTTTTATAATAATAAATAATTATATGTATTTATAAAACACTCGAAAGATAAATGGAAAATTAAAGCTTGAATACAATGGCGAGTTGTGGTTCTGGTGCCAATAACCAATGTTACAAGAGTGATTAGTCACACTTATGTACTTTATAAATATTGCTAAGTATCACAATCAGTTTTGAGCTGTGAAAATCCACCACACCTTACTTTATGATTTCTGCCTGTTACTGATAGTGTATTTTTTATATTAATTATACTCCTAATTAATACTTGTTTTGATTTTTGGATCCATTACGTATATTAATTACATTTACCTAAAATTACTATTTATATATTCACTATTTATTACTATATTGTGATATTCATGTTTATAGAACGCCTATAGATACATACATACATACATACCTAATCACGACATTCCATTTCAGTTAGGGTTGCCGGACATGTCCTGCTTTTGATCATTTTTCTATATGTCTGGCAGGCATTAAAATTCCTTTTTAATCGTCCGGCATTAAATAGTATTCATTTTTATTATGCATTTTGTACTTAAAAAGTTAAAAAAAAAATTATAAAAATTGGCACTAATGACCTCAATGTTTCGATGGGCCATAAAACCCTAATAATAATAATAATTAGAAAAATTATTACACATAATATGGGTCATAACATGTGAGTAATATAGTAAAGGAATATCACATATTGGTGTCCTGCATTCCTGCGCCTCACCTATCTGGCAATTAATGCAGCATGGACGGCAGTGCTACGTGGGTTCTCGCTCAGGGATTAACTTTCTTCTTGGTCTTAGTAATTGAGTCACTGATGTGATTCAAGCTGTGCCTGTGACCTTGTGAGTTAGTGTGTACGAACGTATGCCATTGAAAGAGATGCAATCTATTGTGCTCATCATTCCATTCTCTGTTTTGTATTAGTAATTTTAATAATGTCTAAAAATATAACCAGTGAAACTGAAACTAGGAAAAGAAAATTTGATCCCAATGAAAGTGAGGCAAATTGCGAACTATGTGATTGTTTTGTGGCAGTTGGATATAAAGATGCTGGTGAGCTTGGAAGACATATCAATAGCAAAAAAACATAAAAAATCGGTTACGTCCAGTGCTGTATGACACTATTGTTTCCCGTTTTGCTCCTAAATCTTCTTCCATAGACAAGAAAGTTGAGGCAACAGAGTCAACATTAGAATGTCATATAGTGTGTAATCATCAATTCTGCAGTTATATGGATTGCACATCTAAATTAAATAAAGTGATATTTTCTGATTCTGAAATTGCAAAGACATTAGCTTGTGGCAGGACAAAAACAGACGCTCTTATTGATAAGGTAATTGCCCCTCATTCCATAGGTCTTCTCACTAAAACTTTATATAACGATGTTCCATATTTTTGGATAGGGATTGACATTAGTAATCACTGGTTCTTTGAAACTTTTTCTTATTGTAGTGAAATATTTGTACTACAAAGAAAATGGCATTCAGACGAAAGAATCAGAATTAAACATATATGAGTTGCAGGTATTCCTAAATTAATATGTACTTTATAACTATATAATAAAAAAAAAGGTTAATTTCTTAAAATATTAAGTTCACTATTTTCCCTGTATCTGAGAATGACCCATATGCTAATGAGACTTCTGAGACCATTTCCACTTTTGTTTCTGAGACTATAATTAAAGAAACAGAAGTCTTCCAAGTGCATTGCTTTATGTGGAGACAATTCAAATATCAATTTCGGGGGCCGGTAACCTGGCGGTCTAGGGGTAAGGTGTCAGACTTCTGTGCTGGCGGCCGGGGTTCAATCCTCGGTCCCGGCACAGATTTATCTGATTACCAAACCCTTCCTTCACCTCTGACAATAAATCTTGTGAATGTGGGGAATGCCAGGCCTCCACCATGGTTCGGATTCCACGTTAAACTGTAGGTCCTCCATTTCATCTCACAATCACCCTACCATTACACATTAGCGTAAGTATGTATAACTCGANTCGGATTCCACGTTAAACTGTAGGTCCTCCATTTCATCTCACAATCACCCTACCATTACACATTAGCGTAAGTATGTATAACTCGAACGGTTAGTAAGACGCGGTGCTATTAATAATAATAATAATACATCCACGCAAAATTTCAGCACTATCTATCTTTCTCATATATATAATATATAAGGTACCTATACACAGGTGTTAAAAAATTTCAGATTTATAAAGATAAAATATCATTTCAAACATATTTAGCTTATAATTAATATAACGATAAAATATCTTATGCATACTATTCTAGACGCACGTAGGAACAAAACATTACCAACTTATTACCTAAAACATCCATAAGATCACTTTATAGAATAATATTTAATTATAAAAAAAAACAACGCCAAGAACTGTCCTTTAGTATTGGTAGAGACATTTTCTTAGTCTTGGCTATTTATTGGTATCCTAATTGGTTCTTCTGAGAAAAGATTTAACATATCATATGGATCAGGGTTAAATTTATCCAGTGGGCTCTCATTAAAATTAATTGTTATAATATCTATTTATAAAAATTGTATATTATTTTTTGGTGTAAATAAATAACGAGACGAAAATGTTAACAATGGGCTCACAAATTTTATTAAAATTTAACATTAGGCTTGTGTAAGCTCATGTGAACCCATTGCAGCTCACTACTGGGTCTAATGTTCTTTTATTTTTTTTGTTTCAGATTATGGAAGAAAGAAGATATACTGTTTCTTCACTATTTAACCTTAATCTCTGTTTAATAAGGCCCCATTTAATTAAATTTCACATTTCTTTCTTCATGAAGAATATTGGATTTGGTTTTCACACTACTTATCAATAATCAGACTAAGGCCAAGACTGTCATTGTTAATATTTGGGAAATATCACATGATTTATAACATTGTTGCTAAATAATTGTTAGAATCATAGCTTAAGCTATGAGATACAGGTAGTATTGAAAATTTATATATAGTTTGGTAATTTAAAATACATAATTCTCATAATGTTTAATCTTTTACTTTTGAAAAAATGTTCAAACCACTGTCGCTATTTTGAGCTATTAATCAAAAAGGGTTTCGCACATCACAAATATACATTACAGTTGGACAAGAAATATGTTGTAGATTTAACAAATAATAAATGCAAGCTAACATCATGCAACTACAATCAATCTTTCATGCATTCGGCAAGCTCTATGTTGCCACTGAAATCACATACAAATAATCTGTCATCTTTATACCTTTTCAGTAAATTTGCCAGTCATTTACAGTCCCAACAAAGCCAAGCATTGCACACCATAGGATTTTTATCACTATTTAAATCACCTCAAAAAATAAAATCATGTAGTAACCTTTCTAATGGGTTAGCTCATCCATTAGTAACCCAACCCTTTAGATCTTTACACACTCCAGTGAAAGAAAGTAGTGTCTGGGTTTATTTTATGATCCTGATCCGACCAATCTCCAAAGTGGTGGCTATTGTGTTTGGACGTAGCTTCAGAAAGTGGTGGAAATCTTTGCCGCCAAACAAGAGGAAATTGTTTATGGAATCTCTCCAGAAAAATAAATACAAGATTTTATGTAAGTCTGAGATTTGTTAACTTAATTCTCAATTCGTAAATGTTTATAGTAATGATTCATTATTAGTAATTAATACATGCCTAGTAATGGTTACAGTTCTCATTGCTGTTGTATAATTTAAAAGTACATGACCAAACAAATGGCGGCGTTAATGCATGTTTGGTTGTTGTCTTCCAAATAACATGAGGCAAAATACTGCTTTTGGCTCTACTGAATAGTTGTTGTTTTACGGCAACTTCGGCTTTTTCTGACTATTATTTATTAATATCTAAAAAAAGTTATTTTTGAAAAACATTTTAGTATTTTATATCAAACATAATTTATTCAAATTATAACCGATTTACCCGCCTCGGTGACGTAGTTGGTTAATGCGCTAGGCGTGTTGAGCTCGACTGCTGAGGACGGGGAGATCGAGGTTTGAATCTCGTTCGGGTGAACTGGGGGTGGCTTTTCCTAAGTGGTTTTCCACTCTCCCTCCACATAAATGCGGGTTCACTTCCTATAATTAAACCTTCCCAATTCCTAATCCATTAGAGTAATTAGTACTTAAAGTGTACAACCCGAACGGGTAGTAAGACGCCTTGCTAAATAATAAAATATAACCGATTTATATTCTCCTGAATGTTAAAAAAAAGTTATGTACTCATTTGCCTCACAAATTAATTTTTTTGCTTTAATACCTGAAGATTATATACACCTCTTGTCAAAGTGATGATATTTTTGCTAAGCGGATGAATATGAATCTTTTTATTATTATGTCTCATGTCAGAATAGGAAAAAACTAACACTGATCAATGAAGTTTGGTTAATTAAGGTTTCCACGCTGGGTTTATAAAGGGTAGTTTTTTTTTTGCACAATGTCTTACCACTTGTTCATTTTATATTCATATGTACTATTTACACAAATGAGTTAGGAATGAGGAAGGTTAAATTTAGAGGAGATTTATCCACATTTGCATGGAGGGAGAGTTGACACCCATTTAGGAAAAAACCACCCTCAGTACACCTGACCAGGCTTTTAACCCAGATCTCCCTGTCATCGGCAATCTAGTCTCTTGCAAGAGTGACACCTTAGACCATGTAGCCACCGAAGCAGCCAAGAGGGGTATTATTGACAAACACGTTACAGATACGTTACCTATTGTGTAATAGGGAGAAAACTGGTAAGCTTCCAAAGTTGTTTTTATAGTTTTTTTTCTTACCATTATCACTGTGCATGAGCAGTTCTAACTAAATTAAAAATATGTTTTTATTATAACATTTATTCAGTTTGAACAAAAAAGGAAATAATTTAAATAAGAAGACATGGTGGATACAGACAGGTAAAGCAGGAAAAACCGGGAAAAGCTAGGGAATTTTTGAGGTCAGGAAAAACAGAGAAATATCAGGGAATTAAAAAAAAAGAAGACAAAGAAGTTAAATACTTGATAACCCTGCACCTATAAAAGTAAACAAAAGCAGGGTGTCTACCATCCGGGAAAATCAGAGAAAACGGGAATCAGCCGGGAATTTGAAGTGATTGGGAAAAAACGGGAATAAGTCGGGAATTTGGTAAATCACAATAAAAATCCGGGAAAATTATATTTTACTCAAAATATGAAATACGATAATCATTAAATCAGTAAATTATAATGTCATTTTTTTGTTTGTAGCAGTGTAATATATTTTTAATAATAGTAAACAATTTTAATACAAAGTAAAAAAATATTCAAATTTTAAAATTTATTATTATTCATAAAAAGGTTAATAGAAAAATGAGGGTGAAGAGGGGGGGTGCGAGTTAGGAGGATGTAACATACTTTTTTAGTCGAGAATTTTAGGAAACGATCAGGGAAAATGTCGGGGATTTCATTGGTCAAGTTGAGTAGACACCATGAAAAGTGAGAGCTTTTGTTTCTTGACGTTAACAAAATGCATTGTCTAGATATAGTATTCTGCTAACATGAAATTATTCTAAAAGGTTTATTTTATAACACATTTACATATGGCCACAAGTAATACCTAAAAATTTAAGTACTGAATAAAGAATTTGTAATTTGTTGAAGTTTAGGATGGTTTTCAAAAATATATGCTCACAGAAAAAAAAATTGCCATTTACAAAGAAAAATTGTAAATAGGATAAGTAGGAATTCTTATTTTAAATGTCCGGAAAAGTCAGGGAATTTTATCATAAAAGTCTTATTGTCACCCATAAAAGATGATTATTTGATTTTTTTCCCCCCTCAAAGCTAGCAGCTATTCATAGTAATAATCAGGGCCCGGATCTTGATGAAATATCATATTTTTTTTCTTCTTATTTGTCACATACAGTGCTAATAACGATATAAACTCTATTTATGATCCCCTTGTAGAAATTTATATTTTAGGTCTTTGTTATTTTGGAACTTAAGGTCATATTTTTTTGGTTTATGTCAATTTAATGGGATTTTTGAGTTATTTTTAAGCATATTTGAATAATTTTAAGTCATTCATGTTGAAAAGGTAAAATTTTAAATATTATTTATATTTTATAAACACATAACTGCTCAAATATAAATTTTTTTAGACACACAGTTGTCAGAGTAAGTAGATAATATAGGCAATTAACTTTTAATCCTCTTTGCTTAGTTATTGCTTGTACATATAAGTCTATAGCACAACTTCCTTTGGAGGGGAAGTATTATTATTATTATTATTATTATTATTAGCACCGCGTCTTACTACCCATTCGGGTTATACGCACTTACGCTAATGTGT
>CABFOV010009826.1:0-18126 GCA_902141375.1 Timema poppense
TTAAGTTTTTGATAATATTTATCTTGGTCAGATTAAATAAATGTACAAAATTACAAAAATAAAAATGTTTATTTTGTCTCATTGTGGACCACCCTCCCCTACACCTAACCGAGATTCGAACCTCGATCTCCTAATCGTCAGTAATCTAGTCTACTGCGAAAGTACCACGTTAGACCACGTGGCAACTGAAGCGGGTTTCACTTAATTGAACTTGATTGGATAACCACCATAAATAAGTTTATGATACACTTGAATTTTTTTTTAAATAACAAAAAATGTAAGTGGTTAAAGTGACAAAAATTGTTCTTTCCTTGGTTACTCAACTCTGAGAACTTCTTTCTGACTTCATTTATTGATGTAGTCTCGTGTTTGGTTGAGTGAAGCTGCTAGCATGACTACAAAAAAAAAAGGCTCGTTGATTCTCTTTTGGGACATCCTTGTCACATTTGTATGATTACTATATCATAACCAATCAATAAGAATTAAATCAAGCACGCAGGCCTTACGTCACGAACCCTCTTTCGGTATGTTCGGTGATTAGGTCAAGATAAAGATTCCGACTGAGGTTGAATTTTTCTAATAGATTCCCCTCCTACACGCAAATAAAGGTATATTTACTTCAAATTTTGCCTACTTATCAGGTGTAATTAAATGCGGATAGCCTGAATTGGTGGTATGATTCAGCGAAAATAATAGTTTAAAAACCCACTTCAATGGCCTCGTGGTCTAACGTGCTACTCTCTTGTTGGACTAGACTGCTGAAGATGGGGAGATCGGGGTTCCGATCCTGGTCGGGTGCATGGAGGGTGTTTTTCCCCTAAATGGTTTTTCCACTATTCTTCAACGTAAATGCGGGTGCTCTTCCTCTCAATTAAGCTTTCCTAATCCCCACACCACTAGTATAATAATTAGTACATAGGCGTACAACCTGGGGTGCTATAATTATATTATTAATAATATTGATTTAAAAGATAATATATGAACACTTGTAGGATGTCTTGGGTTCAAATATTTAAAAAAATATAGGGTCAAACACCGCAAAAGTGTGGAAACAACTGATTTATAACGTGTGAAGACAGATGTGGGTGAAATGTTTGATTAGCAATGCTTAAAGTGCGAATGTAGCGTGCGTGTGGAAAATTAAGAATGTTTGCAATTTTCATAGCAAAACACTTTTTGGTCAAAAATAAATAAAATATTGCTTTAGTAGAAACATAGAGTTTAATTTTCTTCACGTGGTGTTATCAACCGGGTTTGAATAAATCTCAAGGGTGTCCTGGAATTTAGTGACAACTTTTTCTCTTCATTTAAAAAGTTTCTCATCTAACGCCACTATGCTAATTACAGAAATTCAACAACTGTTGATATCACTGTGCAGTGGCGGCTCGTAGCTAAAATTAGTGGGGGTGCTACTAACACAGGAAGCAAAACAGTGCATTTTTTTTACTTCACAGCTGCAAAGCCAACTTATTCGTTGGTACCATTCAGAATTAAAGCTACGAATATATTTCTTGTTGTTGCTTTTGCCTGGCTGATATATTAGAATATCAGGTGTTGAACGACCTCTTTTCTTAACTATAACTTTCTCATGGAGAGATAGCTGTGGAAAATTAAGCTGTTGAAGTTCACTTACAGTGACAGAACTTATTTCTTGAGGATGCAAGGCCATGGTTAAAGTTTTCTGTTAAATAAAATAACTGAAAAAAATTAATCAAATAGAATAGCTGGAAGCAGAATAATAATCTAATTCTACATTCTTCTACACTTTATCACATTCAAGAATATGGTATATGGTTTTTAAGCACAACACACGCTGAGTAAAAAAACTTCCTTCCGCCATCACGCCAGAGCCGGCACTGCGAGAGAAACAGTGGTCTCTCTAACTGGCAGTCCCGCCTTCCTCCCCACCCACTCCTATGTGCGCATGCGCACAACAGTCAAACCCCACGCCACTGGCACTGTGAAACGCACAGTTCCATACAAAGATTTTTGAATCTTTTTCATAACTGGGGAATGGCTACTAAAGTACTGACATTAAGCTTAAGGAATATATATTGTACTACAAAAATAAAAATAGAATTAAAGAAAAGAGGACTCATTATATTAAATGTTATCTATAATATCAAGTGGAAATAGGGGGTGCTGCAGTTCCGCAGTGCCTATACACGAGCCGCCACTGTCACCATGTGAAGAAAATTAAACTATATGATTTTACTGGCGCAACATTCTATTTATTTTGGCGATATATATATATATATATATATATATATAAACTACAAACAGACTTGCCTTTTCTCGCGTCCTCTATATCCCCACCTTAAGGCCCACAACAATGTTTACTTTGTGATTGTGTAAAGTTAATTCAGAGAGCGTGTAGGTTTTCCAACAAACTACATTACCCGCACAGGTGGGCTCGCGGAAGAAATGTCAGGCTCAACTAGTCGGGCTTGCCAGTTACAGAAAAGCCAGGGTTTGAATATCGGCTGTCTGCTGAGAGAGTATTTTTTCCTAGTGGACTTTTCACAGTCTCTTTCTATCTCCACGTGAATTAGGGCAAAATCCCTTTAAGTCCTCAGTGAGTGAGAGATGGCGAGAAAATGTATATAAATTAATGTTACAAATAATTACATAGTGTTATACAAAGCTTTAAAGTACCAGCTTTTAAGTGATAAATACAACCTTAAGGTGCCTGTTTCTTAATGGTAGACACAGATTTAAGGTGTCAGTTTTATAGTGGTAGGCAGAGCTTTAAAGTACAGGTTTAATAATGATAGGCACAGTTCTAAATTGAAGTGGTTTGCCCAACCTTAAACTGTAAGTTATAAAATGGTAGTTACAGCCTTAAAGTGTAAGTTTCCAAGAGGTAGGTACCGCCTTAAAGTGTAAGTTATAAAGTGGTAGGTACAGTCTTAAAGTGTAAGTTTCCAAGAGGTAGGTACAGCCTTAAAGTGTAAGTTATAAAGTGGTAGTTACAGCCTTAAAGTGGTAGATACAGCCTTAAAGTGTAAGTTTCCAAGTGGTAGTTACAGCCTTAAAATGTAAGTTATAAAATGGTAGTTACAGCCTTAAAGTGT
Organism: Timema poppense; assembly: GCA_902141375.1. Taxonomy (NCBI): domain Eukaryota; kingdom Metazoa; phylum Arthropoda; class Insecta; order Phasmatodea; family Timematidae; genus Timema; species Timema poppense. The sequence goes on from CABFOV010009826.1 coordinate 3,075, forward strand.
AAGTTTCCAAGTCGTAGATACAGCCTTAAAGTGCAAGTTTCCAAGTGGTAGGTACAGCCTTAAAGTGGTCGTATCCCGCCGCGCCTCGTTGTGACGCCTCGAGTAAACAAACACTACACTAAATAAACCAAACCCACTAACCTCTGCCCTTAAACCACGACACTCGCATATGTTTACCAAGCACCTGAACACTTAAAAAGACAACACCCACATACAATGACAGCGTTACTTTAAACATGTTTTATTCGCAAAAACGACAATATTTTTCTCTCTCTTCTCTTCACCCTGCAGGAATTTATCGCACCTCATTTATTCTCTACGTAGTTGACATTAGTATTATTCGCTAGTCGGTGACCTGTGACCTCGGCGTGAGTCAGTCTATGAAACGCGGAACAAGGATGGGCCTTCCTTGGTTAGATCAACTTGTCGAAAAACAATATTTTTTTTTCCTCCTGATATTGATTTAAATACTTGTCTTGTAAACAATAAATATAAATTTACCTTTAAAAATCAAATAACCGGATTAATATTAAACATTATCATTAAATCCAAAAATTAATATTTTTACTAACAAACAATATTTATAATCTGTTTATTAATAGGAACAATAACTTCTCCTTGTGTCCCAGTTTTATTTGAGCTGCCACAACTACTTTAAACTAAAAAAGATATATTCATTTAATTATAGATTATCTTTAATTGAATTTTAATCAAATTTCCAGTGAGTAAGTCTGAGGTTTCCAGAATAAATAGTTGGCGAACATGTATAATGATGGCATTAAATTTTAAACTATCTTGTTTGATGTACCTTGGTGTTATTTACATACAAACGTAAAATCAGGTGTTTAGTTATCTACACAAGTTGTTATTTAAGGATCATTTTACAAATTTAAATATAATGTTGAAACTATGGACTTAACTGAACTTTCAGCATCGTTACCATGCTTGCAACTTTAACAAAACTTTGTGGACTGTATTATTTCCAATTAACAGGGTGTCAACCAGCATCCAAAACACCACAAAACACTGCAATAAAATATAACGATCTCACCAACCATCTTACTTGTCGGTCTCATGTGGTCACAGTGTCTTTCACAGGCCAGGCCACCTCAACTCTCCTCAACTGGCAGCCATACTCTTGGTTGTGGCGTTCACCACCAGGGGCACTTCTTCAGCCGACACTTTGGAGCGTATGAACATATAATGATAAATATACCTGGCTATTGTCTAAGCTTTTAGAAGAATTTTTACTCGTGAAAGTAAAAACTGATAATTGATAACTGAGTTGAAATGGCCTTGAGATTAAGAGCGTGCATCACATACCAATCAACTCGTGATACAGTCGGCTAGAAATCGTAAATTTACACGAACACTATTGCACGTGGATCATTTCTGACTAAACATTAATGGAGATAAAGAGTTAGCAGAAGTTACTAATACTTAACACTGTCGAAATATTATATTATATTTGGATAAAAACTGCATTTAAAGTGATGAGAAAGAGAGTGAAGGGGAGTATTGGATGTCAGTGTTGCGTCAATTACTCATTCAGAAAGTGGAATACTCCAAATTACTATACAGGAAATATAAAGTTATAACAAGCACATTCCATCAGGGAAAAAAAATAGTTTATTTTACTGTGAGAGCTAGCAAACTAAAATTCGCCACACTTTTGTGTCCAATTCTTCATTTGTGGCGATCGTCGACAAGGTTGCCCACCCCAGCACTTTAGGCAATCTGGCAGTGAGGCAGGTCATACGCGTTGCCTCACTTTGATCTGCCGACACGAATTGGCTCAGTCACGGATTGCCACGCTTTGTTCGCCGACACAGCAGAGGCAGGCCTCGTTTCCAATTGGCCTCTGAGTGTATACGCACCTAACGACTACAGCGCTTGGTGGTTGAATGTGTCACTAACGTCGAGTCTGCTGTTGATTATATATGGTAATACTTCAATTTTATATTCAAATCTTGTGAATGTGGGGAATTCCAGGCCTCCACCGTGGTTCAAATTCCACGTTAAACTGTAGGTCCTCCATTTCATCTCACAACCACCCTACCATTACACATTAGCGTAAGTGCGTATAACCCGAAACGGGTAGTAAGACGCGGTGCTAATAATAATAATAATATATTCAAAGTCTTAACGAATACAAATCCTTAATCTGGGATTCAATTATCTGAAATATTTAGCAGGAAAATGTTCATATGTAATTGCCACTATTTGTTTGTGTTTAGTATTTGCTAACAACTTTGCCTAACTCATCCCTCTTTTTCTTCCCCCGACACATGGTTTGATGTAATTATGTATATATTCAATAGGTGATGGGTGCCACACAGCTCCCCTATCCCAAACCCTTAAGGTGGGGGTGTAGGAGACGCGATGAAAGATAAATGATTTTGCAATCTTTATGTCAAAACTTTTTTTGGTCAAAATAAATCAAATATTGCTCCAGTACAAACAAATAGTTTAATTTTATTCACATGTTGATATCAACAGTTGTTGGATACCTGTCAAGGGTGTCCTGCAATTTAATGACAACTTTTTATCTCCGTTTAAAAGTTTTCTCATCTAATTATGCCAAGATCATTACCGATATTCAACAACTGTTGATATCAACATGTGAAAATAATTAAACTCTATGTTTCTAATGAAGGAATATTTTATTCATTTTGTTCAAAAAAAGTTTTGTTATAAAAACTGGAAAAAAAAAACTACCTTTTCTCGCGTTCCCTACATACCCACCTCAAACTACTTATATGACTGAAATCCCCACTGCGGTAAAAAATATTCTTATTAAAGAATCACTCAATAATTTCTGGCCTGCTTTGGTGGCCGAATGGTCTAAGGCGTCACTCTCACAATACGTTAGACTTCTGATGACAGCGAGATCGGGGCTAGAATCCCAGCTGGATCTACTGAGGATGATTTTTCCTAAATGGTTCCCCATACTCCTTTAACGCAAATGCGGATAAATTGCCTTTAAAATACTTCCTTCCTCATCCCTACCTCATTAGAGTAGTTAGCACATATTCTTATAGCCTAAGACGTGTGGCTGAAAAAAGTTTCTGACCTATAAGCAAATATATGTTTGTGGAGGTATTGGAAAATTGGAACTGTCTTTTTCCATGGTGGACAGATGTGTTACTCTTTTCTCGATGTTTCTGTAACGGTGCATATTATTTAATAAATAAGTCGACCTCGGTTGTCTTGGAGTATAGTGCTTGCCTCATGGCCCAATGTTTGCAGGTTCGATCCCAGTCGAAGTCGACAGATTTTTCTTGAGCGATAGAAGTCCGTGGCACAACTTCCTTCGGAGAGGAAGCAAGGGGGTAGAAAGGTGGGGGTCCATGGGGACTAAACCCCATGGGATAAACTGAACCCTTGGAATTTGTTTGACTCCCCCTTAAAGGGGTTTCACAAATACATATAAAAACCGAATGTTTAAGTTTTTTAATATCACTAGAGTTTTAACTATATATTATATCATCAACCAAATATTAGTTAATAAATATTTTAACCTTCACCTTAAAGATACACCTTGTAAAACTTTCAATGGTAAAATTAGCTCTGTCAACATTTCAAATACCGTATTTTTTTCTCATATATTACTACCCTTTTCCCACTCATTATCTCAACATACCTATTTAATCAAAACATTATTTTCTAATTAGGAAAAGTTTAGAGGAAAGGGTAGGGCTGGGGTGGTTCCGGACCCCCTATAATTTGATAGTGAGCCCCCCGTGGAGAAATGAGCTATCTACAACGCCCTTGAGGGGCAGTAGGGCCATCCCGTCGGCCTCATGTCAATTGTGGCATCTAAAAGAGTATTGGAAGGTGTGTGAAAATAACTTTCTCGACAAAATTGGTGGCTCTTAAACCCTCCCTCATAGAAATTTTTGTGTGCTGATTTAATCAGTCGGTTCAGAAAGTGCACGCTAAATAACTCAACAAAAATAAATCATTTATGCTCTTTGGTAGAGTGCAAATTATTTTGTTTCACAAATTTTAATAATTTTTTAATAAATGTCTCTATTCTAAGATAAAAGAGATATAAAGTCTGTGTGGTTCATCGTCGTACCAATTATTTCAATTATGTGTCCGCTGCAATGTACAGTACATTATTTCGTTTCATACATCTTACAAAATTGAAGTAAATATATCACTGAGTGAGAAAGACTTTCTTTGCACTGGATCGGTAACATTTATTATATTTTTCTTTATCTCAAAATGATTATATGATAAAATTGATCAAATAAACACCTTATGATGTGATTCATTTAATGCCCATCCCAGATACAGAAATTAGTCACACATATACTTTTTATTTTTTATGTAAAACACTTGTAGTAATCTTTTGATATTTTGATGGCGAAATATGGGCTAGTCAAACGACTTACCTACCTACTATGATTCATCCAGTAGCATCTTATTTGATAAATGAGTTTATGAAATTAGCTTTCTCATAATGGGTGAGGCCATATATTAAAATTGTTATGACTAACTTCTTATTTTAGAAATTATCAGTCTTGAGATGGTGTACAACCGTTGTTTGCGTATACTAGCAAATTTAATTTCTCTTCAACTTTGTCCCCCCAAAGTTGTTTTTGAATAATGCAAGCTATATAAACTCTGTAATCTATATATAAAAATATGTACGGCATCCAAAATAATATATTAAGTAATAAGTGTACATACATTTTTTTTAAATTTTAGCTACGATGTCTTCACCTACCCCAAATTGAATTGATATACAAGAACGGGTTTGGGTGCTGTCGGAGTCCTATTGTTGTTAGAGTGCTAGTGTTGTTAGAGTTCTAGTGTTGTTAGAGTCCTAGTGTTGTTAGAGTGCTAGTGTTGTTAGAGTCCTAGTGTTGTTAGAGTTCTAGTGTTGTTAGAGTCCTAGTGTTGTTAGAGTCCTAGTGTTGTTAGAGTGCTAGTGTTGTTAGTGTGCTAGTGTTGTTAGAGTTCTAGTGTTGTAGAGTGCTAGTGTTGTTAGAGTGCTAGTGTTGTTAGAGTGCTAGTGTTGTTAGAGTGCTAGTGTTGTTAGAGTTCTAGTGTTGTTAGAGTTCTAGTGTTGTTAGAGTGCTGGTGTTGTTAGAGTACTAGTGTTGTTAGAGTACTAGTGTTGTTAGAGTGCTAGTGTTGTTAGAGTACTAGTGTTGTTAGAGTGCTAGTGTTGTTAGAGTCCTAGTGTTGTTAGAGTGCTAGTGTTGTTAGAGTTCTATTGTTGTTAGAGTGCTAGTGTTGTTAGAGTTCTAGTGTTGTTAGAGTGCTAGTGTTGTTAGAGTACTATTGTTGTTAGAGTGCTAGTGTTGTTAGAGTCCTAGTGTTGTTAGAGTCCTAGTGTTGTTAGAGTCCTAGTGTTGTTAGAGTGCTAGTGTTGTTAGAGTTCTAGTGTTGTTAGAGTGCTAGTGTTGTTTGAATGCTAATATTGTTTGAGTGTTAGTTTTTTTAGTGACAGTGTTGTCTGAGTGACAATTTCTATTATATTTTAGACTTTTATTAGTAGGATTTTCAAGGAAAAAAAACTGGATATTCCTTTAAAATAAACAAAACCAACTCAAAGAAGACCGTTATCCAACTCTTAAGATAAAAAAAATCAATAGACATTTCATAAACATTTATTTTTCTCAGCTTAGCTAACTTTTATTTCAACCTGCCTGGTATAATTAAATCCACACCCTCAGTTATTAATAATTTATAGCAGATTTGTTATCCAGGAAGATGTTTGTTCGCTTTATTTATTTTAGTGTAAAGTTGTAAAGTGTTAATTTATGTTTGAGCTTTCATTATGTCAATGGTGCATGTGTTTAAATATATTTTTTATTCATAAAGTTTTATAATTTAAGGCCATTCGACAATGAAAACTATTAAAACTTTTGAATCTCTAACATAAAATCTTGTCAGTGAATTTAACATTACTGTGTGTAGCATTGGCACAGCCAGGATTCGTTTGTGGGGGAGGGTTTAGTTTTACTGACCAACTAAGCGGAGTCCATTGGTTTTTCCCGCAGAAAAATTTGAAAATTTAAGTACTGCAAAATGCAAATGCATCGAAAGAAACACTTTACTATCAGAAATAATTTAAAATTTATAAAAATTGTCATAATTTTGTAGTTATTATGACTATTATGTTTTTATGAACACGGTTTTATCCATGCATACTGCTAGAATATACAAACATGCCAGTTTCAATAAATTGTATTGTTGAAAATTGATTTATAAAATTATTTTATGAGCTAAAATCTGAAAATTCAAATAAGCAACTTGCAGTAGCTCTTAGCTCACAAAATCGCTTTTGAACTAATTCACTTTTGTTATATGTTAATTTTCCTTGGCTTCATAGAAATATTCTTGAGAACTGCATCCTTCGCATGTGGAAAGATCATATCTGGCCAGAACTGGGCCAGTTCTGGCATTCCCAGATCTGGCCAATTCCATTTTTGGCATTTTTCCACATGGGTTCGTAACGGACACCTCTGGATGTATGGACATGAAGCTCATTTAAGTCTGTCTTTATTTGTAAAGTTCCTCATGTATGATCTCAACAGCTTTAGGGATGAGAAAGAGGAAGATGGGTAGTAAGGTCTGCGGGGGGGGGACCCTGAGCCCCCCTTCCCTTGGCTGTGCCAGTGGTGGGTAGAGGGTTATCTTGGAAAAGATATCAAGTAGCCGATGTTCCAGCCTATTCCAGCAACATCAACCAGGTAATGAAACCGGGATCCGCTTTACCTGAGTGTGTAATAGTTGGGATTATCTGAACATCTCCCTTGGCCTGGCATATTATGTTCTGTTAGTCGGTGATATATATATCTGCAATGTTCAATTCGAAGACATTAATAAAATTAAGAATTGAATTAGGCTAAAAAAAATTAATTATATATAACGGCAGTGTGTACTACAAAATAAGATAAAGTCAAGTTATCGGAGTATAAAAAGAACAGTATTTATTAGAATCAAATATAATGTGATTTTACCAATTTAAATTTCTTATACAGTAAAAATTATTTGTCTTTAATATATTACAAATATGTCTTTGTGTACACCTTATATGCATGTCTGGTTATAATAAATTTCATCCCCACACATTAATTATTTTACCTTCACATAGGTAGACCTACAGGTAAAGCATATAATAGCAAATTTAACCACTTTTTTTCTCGTGAACTGTAATGATTGAAACTCATTATTTAAATCTTACAATGAATACAATTCTTAAAACTTAAGCAATAAATTATTTATAGTCGAATGACCTTAACATTTCAAAAACACATTTTACATCATTGACTGTTTGACGCAACGTAACGTTTATTTTTAATATTTCTTTTTAAATGTATTTACAAATTATTATAATTTACGTTCTCCTAAGCCAAAATTCAAAAAAGTTTTTTTTAAATGTTACCTAAATTGTTTTACACTCTTATTCCTCCACACAAATGTGAATACATTTCCTTTAAATGTGTATCTTTCTCAGCCCCATCTCTTTAGTGTAGGTATGTGGATAGCCCGGTCGCGTAGTGCACACAATAAACAATCTGGCCCGCTCCTGGTGGTCATCTAGGGAACTAATTGCATATTAATAACGTTTGCTCTATTACAGGGTTTCTTGACCTCTCGATGATTATAGACCCTCCAATGGATTTCCCAATCCCAATACCCTTCTCACCAGCTTGTCAAAATAATAATAATCATCATCATCAACATCACTACCAGTCTTATTAAGTATGTACCTGTATGACTTTAAAATATATAACTATAAACAGATTAAAGACAATCATAAGGATTTTATTATATTTATTTATAGAAAAACTTCAACCCACAAACACACAATCCGTATTAATGGCAGTGATATTTTATTCTAATCCGACAATTTATTTAAATTATTAATAGTTTTAGTCTCATACGCCTATTATTCGGGTATTATACCTCCAAGAAATATATATATATATAACCCTGGTTAAGAACCCCTGTTCTATTGTGTTGAAGCTTAAGGTGACCACCTCGGTCATCGAGAAAGTATCAATCACGGTCAGGCCACAATTCTTAAAATACAATGATCTGTGTCATTTTATGGAATTACTTCTCTAATTTGTCTCATCTAATATTTCCTTTCGCCCTTCACATACTACCATCCTTTTTCATGTCAATAAAAAATAAGGGAAATAAAACTAATAACCAAGAAACTTATCTCAGGAAGAGAGGAAAGCTCGCTGCTAGGTCTCAAATATATTAAAATTTTCTGTTGCTAGCCGATCAAAGAATTACTGTATTTGTTAGCGGAAGACTAAATTTAGAGCTCTTTTTTTTCCATCAAACCTAATCTCATAGCTCCAAATATATTTTTAAAAAGTCGTTGAAATGAGCTAATGTCACATTATCACAAATTTTCTTCTAGTAATATTATTATTATTATTATTATTGTTATTATTATTATTATTAGCACCGTGTCTTACTATCAGTTCGGGTTATACGCACTTACGCTAATATGTAATGGTAGGGTGATTGTGAGATGAAATGGAGGACCTACAGTTTAACGTGGAAATCCGAACCACGGTGGAGACCTGGTATTCCTCACATTCACAAGATGTCTTGGCAGAGGTGAAGGAAGGGTTTGGTAATGAGATAAATCTGTGCCGGGACCTAGGATTTAACCCCGGCCGCCAGCACAGAAGTCTGACACCTTACCCCTAGACCACCGGGTCTCCCTTCTAGTAATAAAACTCAAAATAACGCGCTGTAAAGAAAAAGAACCCTGTTGGATTCGGCTTTATTTTACCGTGAACGATAGTTTGAAATAACATCTCATAGAATTAAATATTGCGTTAGAGATGAAAGTCTGTGCGGCAATTTTTCTCAGTTACCGAGGCGGCCCCCTTAACTTTTATTAATTTGAGGTATTTAACGTGAACCTTCTGGACCAACTGATTATATAAACACACGACTTATACACTTAATTTAAAACAGACACAACGCACAGCCCCCCGGCCGTTAATTCATCACTGTGGAAAGGGAAACCCACATTTCTCCAATAATAAATATTTTGTCCATGCCAGGAATAGAACCCGGGGTTTCTTAGCTCAGTAGACAGACACGTTATTGACTAAGCTGAGGTGCAGGACTCCCCCCTTAACTCCATACCAACTCTCACATGAGTCATACGTCGGCTTCCTCAGACTTCAATTGGTCAGTCCACCAGATGTTCGTTCCCCTTGGTAAGAGGAGAGATTTTGATCTTGACCTCTGCTTTTGTTTGACAGGAGACATTTTGAACAAGATGTATCCCGGCAAACGAAGAGGTTAGAAGAAGAAGAAAAAAGTAAAGGGCTTAGTTTAACGCTCTAAAGAAAAGAAAAAAAAAGTCACGTCAAGAGATCGATTATTGGTGACGTCACGAAATATTTTTGGTGGTGATCTTGTAAGAACTGACCGGCTTTTGCACGCCATATGGATCTAATCACTGTTAATACCAGGGTGACGTCAACTCGCTTCAATTAAAGTGTGGTCCATGAGATAGGTCAGTGGTCCTTCCATTGGGAGAGGTGGGACCGGAGAGTACGGGCAAGGGTGGCCTAAGTCGCTCACGACGGTCCACGGTAGTCCACAAACACTTGAGACGGCTGATCTGACAAACAGACTAATAGGAGCGGTCTATTTTCTAATGTATCAACGGCTTTGGTGACCGCATGGTCTAAGGCGCTACTCTCGTTGTAGACTAGACTGCCGATGACAGGGAAATCAAGGTTCGAATCTCGGTCGGGTGTACTGAGGGTAGTTTAGAGGAAACGTCTCTGGATTTGAGTAGAGGAAGAATAGAAAATCACTAGGGAAAAACCACGCTCAGTACACCCGACCGAGATTCGAACCTTGATCTCGTGGTCATCAGCAGTATATTCTACTGGGAGAGTAGCGAATCAGACCATGTGGCCACCGAAGATGGTGTTTACAATATGATTAGTATTTATCTATAGGTATGTAAAACATATAAAAAATAAATTGTACGACACAATCGCACAGACGTTTTCAAATTAAGTATTATAGTATGGGAGAAAATTTTCAAAAATAGATCTTCAAGTAAGCTACCTTCCTAAAAACAAAAACATCATCTTGTTAATCACAAAAATATTTATTATCTATAAGTTTAAACAAAATTATTCAAATAAACTTATTCTTATTTATCATGGAAAACATTTTCCATGGACTTATTTTTAACTTAAACTTCAAGGCACATTTTGAAAAATGTCTAACTTTCTGTAATTTGTCTCAAGTAAACTATCTTTAAATGATTTTATTTAGAAAACTAAAGATATATATTATTATTAATCGTGTAAAATAGTCCCCTGGACCTTGTTTTTTACAAAATAGTCAAAGCCATTTTCAAAATATTTCGAATTTTCAAATATTACTTTAATTTAAATCATCCTTTAACGAGTTTTTACTCAAATACCAAGAATACAGTGTTATTTAAGAGGTAAACCACTCCCTAAACAAAATCGTTGGATTCTGAAAATTGAAAAGTGACACTTGGACACGGGAACCGAAATCGGGACCTTCAGCTTAGTACGTCATTGCTCTGCCACTGAGATATCCAGTAGTCGTCCCGTGCCCAGGCTCATTCTCCACTCATATTTTAAGGCCGAGTCTATGATGGACGTGCGGAAATTGTCGGCTTTATTCACGAGCTATAAGATAACGCAGCCACCTTCGACTCGGTAGTTGGCGTTTTACTGCCACTTGTACAGTTGTTGTTATTATTATTATTGTACAGGATTTTTTATATTAAGAATCAAATAGCCGAAGCTATTATTTGCTATTTCCCGTGTCCAGGTGTTATTTTTAAATTTTCGGGATAAGATATATATTTGGAGAATTCCTCTCTTAGGTACAAATAATAGCTTTGGCAATTTGATTCTTAAAATCGTCAGAGTAATTTTCAAAAAAATTTTAATCCTAATAAAATCACGCTATAGTCAACTAACCTTAATTTTAGGGCTAAGGTCAAAATAAAATACTCTCTGAATATCAAGTTTGAACCAAGTTCATCAAACCGTTTTATATCTGTGGCCAGGGACAAGCAGACAGACAGAGAAACAAAGGTAAGACCTAATTGTAGAATCCATTTTTTTTTCTTGTCCACATAAAACGTAAATATTCATCATAATTTCGAGATAGAGCTTTTTTTTTACGATTACAATACTTTCTCTTGAGATGAGAAAGTAAAAAAAGACAGCTGCAAGTAATATAGTATGACTTGACTCGTAAATATATGGATGTAGATCTATTAGTCTTTCTGTCAGATAAGATTCTTCCTGTGAAAATTAAACCGTTCTCGATTAAATTAGTCTGATCAAGGGATTGAACCCGGATCCCTTAGACTTCTACAATTTTCTGTCCAATCAGAAGTTCAATGAAGAATTTGTTATTACTATTTACTATTATCCTCGGTCCAGGCACAGATTTATCTGATTACCAAACCTTTCCTTCACCTCTGACAAGACATCTTGTGAATGTAGGGAATGCCAGGCCTCCATCGTGGTTCGGATTCCACGTTAAACTGTAGGTCCTCCATTTCATCTCACAATCACCCTACCATTACACATTAGCGTAAGTGCGTATAACCCGAACGGGTAGTANGTAGGTCCTCCATTTCATCTCACAATCACCCTACCATTACACATTAGCGTAAGTGCGTACAACCCGAACGGGTAGTAAGACGCGGTGCTAATAATAATAATAATAATAATAATAATAAAAATAACAATATTTACTATTACTATAACAACATTTATTCTGATGATCAACTTGACCAATTAGAGTACTAATGGTCCTGTCCTAGGTTAAGTGAGTTTGTAATTTATCTCCTGATCTAGTTTGTGTGTTTGTGAAGTGCCCGATTAATACCTCAAATTAGAACAATCGCTGCACAAATATATTTGCTCGCTCACGTCATACTAGTCCATCGATTATTTTTAGTAAACATTTGGTCAAGCTTTCACTAAATACTGTAGGAGGAGGAGGATTTATTCAAGAAACGCATCAGCATACATCTGAATGTAATATTGAAATCCCTTTAAAGGGAGGAACTTTACTCCAATATACTAAACCTTTGGTGTGAGTTTTGGGGACGCGAGAAATAATAAGTGTTATTACAGTTCTTACAGCTAAACATTTTTATGGCCAATTATATCAAATAATTATTTAGTGGAAATATATATTTTTCAATTTTCTTCACTTAGTGATATCAACAGTTGTTGAATATTTGTCATTGACATAGTAGCATTATATGAGAAACGTATTAAACAAAATAAAAGTTTTCATCAAACTCCAGGACAGCCTTGATATAATAATAATAATAATAATCAAGAACTGTTGATATCACCAAGTGAAGAGAATTAAACTTTATGTTTCTTCTAGAGAAATGTTTTATTTAGTTTGGCCAAAAAAATGTCTCGCTATAAAAAAAACTGCAAAAACTTTGCAGTTTTATCTTGTTCCCTTCATCTGGTGACCTGGTAATATAGGGGTAAGGTGTCGGGCTCCTGTGCTGGAAGTCCGGGGTTCAATCCTCGCTCCCGAAACAAATTTATATGATTACCAAACCCTTCCTTCACCTCTGACAAGACGTGTACTAAATCACAACTTGTGAATGTGTGGAATGCCAGGCCCTCCACCGTGGTTCGGATTCCACGTTAAATTGTAGGTCCTCCATTTCATCTCACAATCACCCTACCATTACACATTAGCATAAGTGCGTACAACCCGAACTGGTAGTAAGACGCTGTGCTAACAATAACAATCGTAATAGTGTTCCATTCATTCCCAGCTCAATGGGAATGAATAATTTTCTCATTCCCCAGTATTCATCTGAGAATAATATTGTAATCTCATAACGGAGAGAAATACTTCTCTCATTTTCCAGTATTCATCTGAGAATAATATTGTAATCTCATAACGGAAAGGAATGCTTCTCTCATACTCCAGCATTCATCTGAGAATAATATTGTAATCTCATAACGGAGAGGAATACTTCTCTCATGCACCAGCATTCATCTGCATGAAAATAATATTAGAATCTTCTCACGGGTAGAATGTTCCTCCTATGGCCCTGACCATGCTGGTGTCACGAGGTACAAAGGTTTGGCCAAATGTTGATAGAGAATGAGCAACCTTCAGGAGCCTCTCGGTCGTCGGATTCCTCGGGGAGGCAGGCCGAGGTCAGCTTCACTTGATTCACTGTTGCTCACATAGCAAGCTGGACGGTCAACAGGGAGTGTAATCGACAGTGCTGGCAACAAACCACAAGCCTCCAGTTTCTGGCAACATACAAGACCGGTAGACACGATAGTTAACAACAGGACAGATTAGACGTGCCAGTATTTGGTAAGACACAGAGCTAATAGACATGCTAGTTTCTGGCACTATACAGTACGATTATATCTGGCAACACACAGGAGTAGTAGATGTACCAGTCTCTAGCAACACACAGGACTAGTGGATGTACCAGTCTCTAGTAACACACAGGACTATTAGATGTACCAGTTTCTGGCAACACACAGGACTAGTATATGTACCAGTTTCTGGCAACACACAGGACTAGTATATGTACCAATTTCTAGCAACCCACAAGACCAGTAGATGTACCAGACAACACGATATTAAAAACTACCACATTCTGGCAACATTGTTTATAACTTGAATAGATGCTGGTTCGGTTTTATGTGAGACTTAAAACCATTTGGGTGTTCGATTTTTGTTTATCAAAGTTGACGTGGCTATATTGTACCTCTTAGCATCTGAGATGATTGTTTGGAATTCTGGCATTGCCTTACTTTACTATTAATGTCATTTATAGCCATGAAACGCAATTTTGTAGGCTATATTAGCATTTGGAGCTGTAGTCACACACAGGTAATAGATTATTCTGAATGTCTAGACTTCCTGTCTCATGTTTTTATAATATTTATTCACCATGCCTTAAGGGGAATCATATATTGTAACATTTTCGAAAAAAAAACACCTCTTTTCGAAAAAAAACTTATTCTAATTCTGTTTTGATATAGAAAGTATTTTTTTAAATTTTTGTATCTTCATGAAAGTTGTTTTAACTGATTAAATTAAATGTATCAAATTTTCCAAACCTACTAACTTCAATTGATTGATTTTTTTTTTTCATTTATGAACTAACTATAGATGAACGTGTAAATGTTTCAATACGATAAACTGAATATTTTCTAAGCTATTACATATTTACTATTACACAAATACCAATTAAATTTTTTATAGCAGTTTGTTTTTAATTGTTTACTTTTTATCTTAATATGTTAAAGTTTTAAATGTTTTTAAAATTAATGGCGGATTAGTTATGAACTATTAGATATTTGATTTTTGCCTTCAGGAGGTTGGGTTTTTAAAATAAATCGAGGCCAATCTCATGGGGTTCATAGTTTTTAAACAACACTTCGCATAAGTCACTTTTACGCCGATAGATCATAACTGAAATACTTGCTTTTGGAAGATTGTAGCGGTCATTTTAACTAACTAACATTTCATCTAGTTTTAAAAGCCAAATGATGTCGTGGTAAGAAAAGAAAGATCGCCTAGTTTTATTCTCAACAAGTTAGTCCGATTTGTTTTGCTGACGAGGTTGTCAATCGGCATTCGAATCCTAGCCGTAATTTTAATTAAAATAATAGGTTAAGGATGAGTCAAGCACAGTGTAGGGTAGGCATGTCCAACCCAATGCCCGTGGACCACTTGGGATCCCCGAGTAAGTTCTTTGTGGCTCGCCAACTCAAAATGCATAAATAAACAACAAATTAGTCTCTTGTAGCCTACGGAATAGTTCGCTAACTTCCATGTAGTTTCCAGAATCTTAAGTATAATACTAGTTGTGTATTGTATATATGTATGAATGAATGTATGTATGTATGTATGTATGTATGTATGTATGTATGTATGTATGTATGTATAATGTATGTATGTATGTATGTATGTATGTATGTATGTATGTATGTATGTATGAATGTATGAATGTATGTATGTATGTATGTAT
>CABFOV010009828.1:0-18113 GCA_902141375.1 Timema poppense
GGGGGGAGAGCTTTTTACACCAGTTAAACGAGCACTGCAAATATTCATAAACAGTAGGATGTTGATTGAAGTCGATCAACATTAAAACTTATTTGTATTTACAACCAGCAACATGATTATATCTATTACGAAACGTCAGAAGTTATTTTTTTCCTCTAACCTGCCTCGGTGGCGTAATTGGCTGACGGCGCTAGTTCGTGTTGGGTTCGACTGCCGAGGACGGGGAGATCGAGGTTCGAATCTCGGTAGGGTGAACTGGGGGTGGTTTTTACTAAATGGTTTTCCCCAGTCCCTCTACGAAAATGCGGGTTCACTTCGTCTAATTTAACCTTCTCAATTTTTAATCCATTAGCGTAATTAGTACTTAAAGCGTATAACACTAACGGGTAGTAAGACGCGGTGCTAAATAATAATAATAATTTTTTCCTTTAAAGCGGTTCAAGATCGGAAACATTAATTTAAACTCATATCCCAACCAAATTTTAATGTATAAACATGTTTCTGTAATATATGTTATTGTGAATGTGCTGAATTCGTTATTTTGTCTAATAACCGCTGAATATATAGAATCACCGAAAGCGATGGTTTATTTAACAAAAAATAAAATTTATATAAATTTACCAGTGATTTTATAAATTTCTTTTTATAAAATATCCCGTGTATGTGGATAAAAATATAGAACATAAATCCAAACTAACCCAAATTAACCCGGTTTAACCTAACCCAAGCTAAACTAGACTAGTCTAACCTCGTCAACGTATAACCCGAACGGGTAGTAAGACGCGGTGCTAAATATTATTATCTAACCTTGTCTAAGCTAACCTAACTTACCTAAACTAACCTAACCAAACCTAATATTGACGTGACTTATTAACATTCCCTGGTGGTTGATGGTAATTTTGTGAACTCACAGGTGATTTTGTAAACTGTCCGGCTAGGATGTGAAATAGTAAACACATTTTTTACATCCCCCAAGTGAACCAGTGACTTTGTAGAATCACCGGTGACTACATATTCATCACATCCAGCACATTACCAGTAGCATATATAAACATCTTATAATGATGACCAAGAGTAATATGGCCCTTCTGTTGTATTGGAGTGTAGGCCCATAGGCCTAAAGCCTTTTATAATAGTGATGAGAATCTCAAAACTATTTTACCTATTACCTATAAAAAGAGTATTATTAATTCGTGAGGGTTTATTCGTTAGTTTTATGATCGTGAAGCTCCTATTTGAACATGAGTAATTTTACTAATAGCAATTAATACAACAACTATATTAACAAAAGTTAATACTATGGCAATTATATTAATATGTAAATTATAACATGTTATTAAAAGTAAATTTATTTCATTACTGTCGAGTTATCTAATTTATTTATCAAGAATTAATTTAGTATAATTAAATCTTATTATTAGTATATAAATGATATGTATAATAAATGTGATTGAGATAGTTGATAAAAAATAATCTATTTCCTTTGATAATTTTCTTCTAACATGATAAATAGGCCTACTACTAATAGACCTCTACCGCTTAAAAATACGATAAAAAGAATATATAATGAAAATCAAAAAAGTTCATATTTATATAAGTCTCTTATTTATAAATTTCAAATTAAATTCCATGAGAATAATAAGATCGTATTTGGCAGAAGTAAATAATCATAAATTATTTTTATTATTTCCAAACAATTGGCGGTCAAAAATATCGATTTAATTTCTACTAATTATAACTCTCGTAGGAGTGCTTAAGAGTTTCTAGAAGTATCAACTAAATTAATTACAAGCTATGGTTCACTATTATTTTTTTATTTTCTTTATTTTCAGATAACATTGAATTTTATAATCTTGTACCAGTAGTGATTAAATAGAAAATTATATTCGTGATTCTGTAGTTTGAAAATATAAAACAGTAACATCCATAAAACGTCTTAAAGATTGATAATGCTTTTTATGACTATGTATTTCTTTGTAGGTAAAAATATTTCATTTAATAAGAAAAAAAAGAAGAGGGCAAATACACACAAAAAAATATAGATTTTTTTTTTCAATGTTTGCGTCGTTATTGGTCAAGTTCGCTGTTGGCTAAGGGTTAGCGTGACCACTAAAGGCCAATCAGATCCCCCGGGGCAAACAGGGTCTACCATTCCCTTCTGTGCTTGCCTTCTTGGTAGAAAAAAAAAATAACAGAAAGTAAGAAAGAACCGGTTAAAAAACTGGATGCAAGGCGCCGCCCTAGACATCTGAGGTAGACTAATTCAGAGTGAAAATGGCACAACTACCAGTTATAGGATAGGTTAATAATAAATATTTGTGGACTCCGCGCCGATTGACACTCAATAAACAGACGGCCACAGCTGGAAGTCGTTTAAATTAGCTATCGTAGTTTATTTATTTTTAGTATTGTTAACAGTAACTTACATCACTGAAACTGAGCGTAAAATGGCCATAGGATGTTTGTCAAGTATTGTCCAAATAAAATGCAGAATCGAAGTAAAAAATTATTAAGATGATGATATTAACTTAAGCTGTTTAAAAACAAACACGTCTTTTCAGATGAGATTCTGATGAAGTATTTGTGTAAAAGATATAAAAATGATATTCACGACAGGAATTTGGAAAAAGAAATACTTTGGGGTTCTTTAAAATGTGGCGTTGGAGAAGACTTGAGAAGATGAAATTGACAGGCAGGCTGACAAATGAAAAAAAAGAGTGGGTGAGAAGAGAACAATTTTGGATGTGAGTCTCCGGTGCAAAGTAAACAACTGGATCGGACACATCGTTAGGAGAAAGTGTTTTCTACACGATGCCATAGGAGGAAAGGTTGATGGAAAGAGGAGCTTAGGAAGGAGGAGGATTAAAAGAATGGATAAATAAGAGGAAAGAAGAAAATTCTGGGAGCTGAAGGAGGCATAGGACAGGGCGAATTGGTGGTCTAAATTTACTGACAAAAGGAATGGACCTGTCGTAAGACAGAACAACTAATATTATTAATAATAATAACAACAAAAAATGGGGCTGTGCAGAAAATAATAAATATAACACATTAAATTATAGGGAATCAGGGATAAGTAATCTTATATAATAATAATCTAGACTAAAAGTCATAAAATACATTCGTAATAATATTACTTAGGAAATATAAATTGATATTTTTACTCTGAAATTCAGGCTAACGCCAAAATTAAAAATTGAAATCAAACCAATTAAAATAAATATGCGTGAAACTGCGATACTTACAATGCTCAGTACATAGTGAATACATTCTAGGTACCATAAAGTGAGGCTATATTCCATTCACGATAGGTTTTTACCTGGATGACAGTTCGAAAAATCATATGTTTAAGTTTTGGGTTGCCAACACTTGTAAAAGATCACTGTTTTGTTATAAATGTAAAGATCTTTAATTATCTGCTATACATTACATTTAAAATAACGTAAACTTAAGTTTTCTCATACTATTTAATTTTTTTAAATAATTTCATTTTATCCAACCCGAAA
The DNA here is from genome assembly GCA_902141375.1 of Timema poppense. Lineage (NCBI taxonomy): Eukaryota > Metazoa > Arthropoda > Insecta > Phasmatodea > Timematidae > Timema > Timema poppense. The sequence goes on from CABFOV010009828.1 coordinate 3,507, forward strand.
CAATATTTTGAACATAATTAAAAGTACTTATTTTTCGTTTTGGAACGTTACTGATTTTGTGTAATATAGTACACACATTAATACCTTTTAATACAGGCATCGTATTTACTTGCAAAAGAGAAAATTCTTGTTATTTTTTTTTTTGCATACAATAAATGATTTTATGATAATTTTATCGTATTTTGAAATATTTAACCGAATAAAGTATTTTCATCAACTGCGTGTATGCATAATTGTAAAAAAACTTGTTTACCGTTATGTTCAATCATATGGTTTAAATTCGTCAGTCGCCATCTTGAAGATGTTCGTTAGAAGTTTTTGTGAAAGTGGTGTGAATATTTTTTTAAGGGGAGTAAAACCATAAATAAACTTTGTGTCCAACCTAAAATAAATATATAAATAATATTGGCCTAAATCATTGTGGTTAACTATCACATTAATATATTACCATCTGTTTTCATTACAGTCATCCAAAGTGATAGATGTCAGCTGTTGGCGTAGTGATATATTAGGGATTACTTCTAGTAACATTTCGAGCTGTCATCTAGGTAAACTTAGCTCGTGAATGAATAATAATTTTCCCCTGGAGGCGGGGGGAAGGGGGGGATGATATTGTTCCAAAATGAAAAAATTAGTTAGTACCTCCTTTGTTGTGAATTGTCAATGGTTCCCATCTCATGCGTTGAGTTTCACCAACGTGAGTGTTATCTTATTGCGTGTTCGGAAATAAAATTCGTTTACGGAGAAAAGTAGTTGATTTCAGTATTTTAAAATAACATCCAAAAGGTAAGTGTATTTTTCTTTTATTATCAAGTAATATGTGCTGATTACAAACCAATTAACAGTTTTATAAAAAATATATATATTTTGTTATTATTAGCGAATTTTAATTTGAGGTTATGTTTTAAACCTTTTGGTGGCTACTTTGCTCCACATCGTAGTTAGAAAGAAAGTTGTAATTTCTGACAATTTATTTACCTATTTGAATGTTAAAAATATTTCAAAAATGTCGTTAGGAAAATCTTTATTCCGTTTTCCTCTCGGACAATAGTGCGCAACCTTACCCAGCCAATTGATGTGGTTTCTTTCACCCATTAAAAGTGGTTTGGACGAAGGTATTGACCCCAAGGGTCTTAAGTCTACTGTACTAACGAAGCAACAGTTCCCATTTCTGTTGAAAAAGTGCTTGAAGTTATGCATCCTAGTATTAAAACGAATTTAGAAAAAAATGTTTTAATAAATGCGGAATATTTCCCTATGATTTGAAACCACTATTACAGCGCATTGCAAGAAAAGAGGTATCAGGACACAAAGAAGTAGTAAATTCAGCTCTCCTTGAAATTCCACAAGCTTTACGAAATGCAAATCCTAGCAGAGAATGTGTTCCAAAATGAAGGAAGAAGATATCTGTTCTTCCTGAAATTAGTGTGTCAAATTCAGAAGAACCTTTTACCAGTAATGGTTCATTCTCTAACTGAGGAATCATCCACAGAACAAACAAAAATCAGAACCTTCTGTTGTTGTCATTTATCCTAGGAATATTGGGAAACAAAAGAAACGTGTGAAACCTGTGGGATCAGAAACTTCTTCAAGTGAAGAGGAAATGGCAGATGGTGTATTACTCCAAGATTCATCTGATGAAGACCTTGATACATTCAGAAACAAATTAGAATCATAATACCAAAGTGACAGTGAGAATTAATAACAGAGAAGATTTTTTGTAGTACCTGAACTACAATCTGTTGATGACTGTACGTAAATTAATTATTGTAAATACTTTTTTACAATAATCTTGCGGTATATTATTATTTTTCAGTATTTTTTTTTTCTTTCTAATTTCTACTTTTTTTTTCAATCTTATTTAATTAATGTTAAATATTTCTTCTTAACTTTAGTGGTATTGTGAATTATTTTTCTAACTTCTATTAAGATTTTTGTATAAAAAATAAAATTTATTCACTGCAGAATTTTTAAGGATTATTTTTGCATGTATAATATTGCCCCTCAATAGTTTTTAATACAATGTTATATAAGTATTCTATAGTGGAGCAAAGTTATCAGTTCGTATTGGCTACTTTGCCCCACTTTATATATATATATATATAATATCATAATTGCTCAAAATAATGGTTTAGCCTATCTATAAATATTTTTTTGGTCTATTAAAATTGATAGTACGTAATCTACTGTATATTTTACATATATATTGGAGCAAAGTATGGTAAATAAATCCTATTTAAATCCAAGTTTAAGACATTTATTAAATTATCGTAAACATTTATTTTGTTATTTTTGAATCTATAAATATGTCCCAAAAACTAAAAACCTTTGTGTGTTTTAAATGCCTGTAAAATTAAAGGCACAACGTCAAATTCTAATTTAGCAAACAAAAAACAAACAAAAAAGCGTTCGAGCAAAGATTCCCAAAATGTAAACTAAACAAAATAAATAAACATGAAGAAATAAACAATATTTACTGGGGTTTATTTTGTGGTGACGTTTACTTTGCCAACGCACTTCTTTGTTAGGGGAGGGGGGGGGGGGGAAAGTTTTAACGCGTTAACGACGAGTTGGGAAGAAGTCGGATAAAAATGGGGTGGGGATAGAAACAAGGGTGTAAAACTGTCTTAGTTTAGTTCTTCAAAGCAATGTTAATAAAAGTTACTAATGTTTATTGTCTATCAGAAATATGGCCACTATAAAAGCAATCCTCTTCAACTGTAAACTAGGAGAACGAAGGTAAAAGTTATGGCTGCAATACAGAAACAGTCAAACAATCTCAACCTTTACGGGTGCTTCGACAGAAATACAATCAAAGAGGGGAGGACGGAATTACTTTGGTCATTAGGTCCACGTGTTGAGAGTTTGATTAACTTACGGACAATAATTAACAGGTGGACAGCGGGACCAGTGCAAGTCTTTTGTTTATTTGTTTCGCTGGTTTTAGCTAGCAGAACGAATGACGTAGGGACTTCGGTTTTAAGAAATCCTAGGACTCCTAAGGCCCCACCACATCACCCCCTTTCAATTAACAAACGTTTTTCCGACAATTAAGGGGGATAATATATAATCTGTCGGTGACCTGGCGGTCTAGGGGTAAGGTGTCAGACTTCTATGCTAGCGGCCGGGGTTCAATACTCGGTCCCGGCACAGATTTATCTGATTACCAAACCCTTCCTTCACCTCTGACAAGACATCTTGTGAATGTGGGGAATGCCAGGCCTCCACCGTGGTTCGGATTCCACGTTAAACTGTAGGTCCTCCATTTCATCTCACAATCACCCTACCATTACACATTAGCGTAAGTGCGTATAACCCGAACGGGTAGTAAGACGCGGTGCTAATAATAATAATAATAATAATAATAATATAGAGTCTGAGTAAGCTCGTTTGGAAAGGATTCGTTTATGAGAAGGAATGGGGCCACTACCTAAACCCTGTTATGACATTCCCACAGTTCATGCCCCGCGGAGGGCGACACATTTGTAATGACATAGATAGTTCGTTATATAATTTCGTCACCACCCTTGCGTGTTGGTATTATACTGATTAGGTTGATGCGACTTATTATTGGGCTCTAGTTGGAATCACTTACGTACATTTAATTAATTATTTAATCAGCGTCATTGATGTATTGAACAAAGTGAATAATGTGATCTGATATCACACGTGTTGCTATTTCACTTCTTAAGGAACTGGGATGATTAAAATGTTACTGGATAAATATTGATCCAATTTAGCGACCGGCGTGGAATTATTACGATCCCGTTTTAGATTCGGCGATTAATAAAAAAAAAAATATTTTCTCTTGACAAACGCAGATTCTGAATGTTCGATGACTACTACGCGAATGTCATCACCTCCACTCGCCAATAGGATTGTTTCCGAAGATTTTGCCTCTAAAACAATCGAGTAACGGCATGTATTCGTCCCTCATCTCTCCTCTTTTGGGCTTCGAGAAGATTTTGCCTGGGTGGCCGATAGAGAGAGACAGAAGGATATTAACCACGTAGATATTTACTGTGAAATATAGCGTAAATTAAGTAAAGGTTTAATATTATTAGTTATTACATTGAATTATGATCTGATGATCTATAATTATTGGTCAGAAGGGATGTTTAAAATATAATCGTTACAACCCTTTGAGTAGGCCGATTGATTGATACTATAAGACCAATTATTTTTGTCTGTTCCCTAGTAAAATCATTTTTAAAGATACTCTCATGGTGGCAATGTTGTTATTTGGGACTGCACTTAGTGAGAACCCAGTGTTGAAGGACTCCATTAAAAAAAAGCTCACTCATCTTAAACTGGAGGCTGTGTATCTGATATATTTTTGTCTGTGTCTTGGGGCCAAAATGAACATGTGGTGTCCTAAGAAACTAAGTTAGTCTCCTTTATAAATTATCTTACACTCGGTAACACTAACACATGTGCACGACGATTTTATAGGAAACGGCGTAGATAAAAATAAATAAGAATAGTGAGTGCAGCTTCAGAACACAAATAAAATGCATCCTCAATGCTCATCTCAAATTTTAGAAAGTTAGCAATCTCATTCATACGTACAGTAGCCCCATGGCTTCTTTGCTGCTGACTGACGGCTTTGAAAAGCTGCCAGACCAAATTATGTATCCCTACGCCGAACCAAATGATCTGAAAAAACATGTGTTTAGCAGCTGTCACTTCTGACGATCAAAATTGAGGTGTATACCTAAATGTTGACTGTCAGAAGTCAGCTGTGAGCTGTCAGTCAGCACCAAAAAAGCCACGGGGCTAATGTACGTCCGTTATGCTGTTTTTTTTTATCATATGCCATCAGGGTTTGTCGGCTTTACATTCCTGGTCTTCTAATGACAGGTGGATATGTGACCGTCTTCTGAGGTTAGGACATCATGTAGGTGAGGTTACTTCATCTCTATGAGATGATGTGATGATAGTGAATTGATGATTATGTGGTCCCAGTAGAAATCATAAAACATAACTTAAGCTTAATTAACCAGACCATGACAACCATAGGAGCAATTCACCTCCGGGAAGAAATTCATATTGTACCACCGAGAATTGAACCCGGGATTTCTATATCAGTAGCAAGGAATGTTGGTCATTAAACCAAGAGGCTGGCCTATGTTCAGTTTATATCTGTGCATAGCGCATAGTGCTCAAGAATTTGAAACCCATTATTTTCAATTATGGTGCTCATAATACATTGATACTCAGTGCATAGTGCATAATGTATAAAGTTGATTTAACTATAGCTTTATATGCGTTATACATGGAGTTGAGCATTGACAACCCTTTTTTTTCCAGCCAATAAGGATGAGAGGAGAAGCTCTAGCCAATTAAACACCGGTATACAAAGCAACTGAAAAAATATAATCTTTTGTTCCATGTTTGAAAGGTCTTATGGTAGCCATCTTGTTTGATATCAAAGAATTTTCTTTGTTTTAACGTCAATGACCACGATTGCATAATAAGATTGAAAACCGTAGGGAAACTTTTTTTTTGTTATATTGTTCTAATATTCATAGCAATAATAGAATCAGAAATATATAAAAATCAAATCTTATTTAATAGTACAGACAGACACTTATAAATTAGGTTATTTTCATGTTTAAAAAATATGCACTTTAATTAATGTTGTTTTTGAATGAACCCTTGAATGAAATATTTGTAAAGATCTTATCTCGTAAAGCCAAGAGGTTAAGTCAATATATGTAAATAAAAAACAATATATTTACAGTAAAAGCGCCGCTAGACCGAACCCCTGTAGTCCGAAATACCTGATAATCCTAACGCACTTTTCGGAAAACCGGGGGGAAAAAAAAAAGAAATATATTTTATTGGTTAGCAAGCTCAAAGTTAAAGAGAATTGGATGAAACGGTTATATCTGATAATAACATAACCCCCCAAAAAATGTGCAGTGGTGAAATATGGATTTACCCTTTCAGAGTGATGAATTAACGTCTGGGGACTGGATGTTGTGCCTGTCCTAGCCTTAAGATAGATTATAAGACATATGAAGCTACAACAGTCCTAGCAAACTGGTAGTGGAAAATATATGACTTGGATAAATAACTGACCTAGGCCACAGGCTGGAAACGGTGATGGATGTAAAATCGTAAAAACATATTAGGCCTACGTGATATCACCTACGTCAGTTAAATAGATAAAAATTTGAATAAACTCATTAAACTGTAATTTAAAATTCGTGGAAATACTGTATCCTTATATTCTCTCACATAATCCGAATTTTCGATAGTTCGATTAAGCTTTGGTCCCAATTAGTTCGGATTAACAAATTTACTTTATTTAATTCAGCGGTTTACAATTTTGTTGGCCACCATTTTTCTCTTTTTAGCCCATCACGACCTTTTGATAACCTACAAATGTTCATTTCCTAGATTTTAAATTATTTTGATTACTATTATTTAGCACCGCGTCTTACTACCCGTTCGGGTTATACGCTTAAGTACTAACTACGATAATTGGTTATGGATTGAGAAGGTTGAATTTAGTCGAAGTGAACCCACATTTGTGTGGAGGGAGAGTGTAAAACCATTTAGGAACCTTCCACCTCCCCCCTCCCCCCAGTTCATTTGACCGAGATTCGAACCCCGATCTCTCGATCCTCAGCAGTCTAGTTCAACACGAAACTAGCACGTTAGCTGACTACGCCACCATGGTGGGTTTTTAAATTATTATTATTTTAACTGAATCTTAATACCTATCCGGGCTATATATTTTCAATTAGATTTGTGGAGTAGGGTGAATTTAGAGGAAAAGTGCCTTTATTGGCGTGGAGGGAAAGAGGGATATTCTTTTGGGGGGAAAAAATCACCCCTATTCCTAGAACACTCAGCCGGAATTTGAATCCCAACCTCATCGCCAACAAACCAAACCAAACGATTTAATGATATAGAATTATACGTCTCAATAATTTATTATTCACATCTTTATTCAAAATTACGATATTTTAATTGAGAGCGGGTAGTAAGATTTATCTGTGTTAAGTTGTTAAGTTGCAAGGTATGACGACACCCTTCTACGTCTCTGTTCAGAAGGACAACGCAGTTTTGTGGACAGAAACGCACCTGGATGACCACACCTTTTTTCTTGTAGGAAGCTTCGAGAAGGAAATGTCGCTTGATATACCCCTTCAGGGTACGCATCTCTTCACTTTCCTCCCTGACGAGGAGCCGTGTAGGTGGAGTCTAAGACTTCTCAATCTGTGTTTTAAATTTCACGTGTCAGGAATTATCATGCATATAACGTAATAATCGGACTTTTATTAAAATCTACCAGGCCTCCACCGTGGTTCGGATTCCACGTTAAACTATAGGTCCTCCATTTCATCTCACTATCACCCTACCATTACACATTAGCGTAAGTGCGTATAACCCGACCGGGTAGTAAGATTCAGTGCTAATAATAATATATTATGACTATACGAATGTGACTAAAATGTCTCAAAATTAGAATCAACAATCCTAGTGGGTATTTTGGAAGCTATCCAAGCAGTACCACTCAAATAAACAAGAAACTATTACAGAAAACAAGGCCAACAAGCAGCTGTCAAATATGAATAAACTAAGCAGTATTTTTTTTAAATCATATTAAACTCTTAAATATCTATTTTAATTTCGCACCTTTATATAATCATTTTTTATTATTTACTCTATGGACTTAGGAGCTCGAAAATTAATTGCTCCACTTAACTAAAGTACGTCACATATCCCTATCTTGAGATAGTTATATCCAGTACACCTCATTATACCCTATCCCTATATTGATCAAGTTCTATCCAGTCCACCTCATTACACCCTATACCTATTTTGAGTTAGTTCTATCCAGTCCACCTCATTACACCCTATCCCTATATTGAGATAGTTATATCCAGTCCACCTCATTACATCCTATCCCTATCTTGCCTAGCTCTATTCAGTCCACCTCATCACACCCTATCCCTATCTTGAGCTAGTTATATCCTGCCCACCGTAATCTAAGACACTTGATTGTCCTAATATTATGTTGTAATGAGTACACGGTATGTAACTCATACTTATGCAACCTCCTCCCCTCTACATTAGCCTCATCCCTCTTTTAGAACCAAATATCTTCCTAAGCACCTTGTATTCGAACATCCTAAATTTATTTTCGTCAAATAAACTAAGTGACCACGTTTAACACCCATAGAGAACAACCGGTAAAATTGTCTTGTATGTTCCGAGTTTGACATTCCTGACTGGACAGCAGACGAGATGTCAACAACTTACTGACCGAATAATAGCAGTGGCTTCCTTGTTATTACCTAACAAAGTTTACTTGAGTGGTTTGGTGCAACGAATAGATATAGATCTAGGAGAGGGGTCATTTTAATGTTCTCACCGGGGCGTGTGGATAACCTTTGACGAGTAAACTATTAACTAAAATGTGAGTTAGGGTTTATTATATAGATACTTTCCCAATAAAAAGTTTAAAATATATATTTAGTGAAATAATCTTCAATCATTACTGCAACCATCCACTAGTCTCAAAATAATGGTCCCCAATCTGTGTTCTCTGTATGATCATAATATGCTTAGTCTATTTAGCGTTCACTTATAGACCAATTTCCTTACTAAGACTCTAATAAAATGTCTGCATTTCTTGCAACAGCTTACTTACTATTGCCCAACAAAGTTAAGTCATCAGTGTATCCTAATAGCTACATTGTACCGTTTAGTGTCAAGCCTTCCTTACTCTCTTGCATTACCGTAATAGCATACTCTGTAAGGCTAGATAAAAAAAAATAACGGGGAAAGTACATCTTCTTGTTTAAACCCAGTATGTATTTCGAAAGTATCTGATACGTGACATCCAACCCGTACCCTGCCACGCGTATGAATCAGTAAACATAAGTATATAACCTCAGCAAACATTGCGACCCCACCCAAAACATGCCGCGACCCCCAGATTATAAACCACCGCTTTAATCACTACGTTTCAAAATGAACCGTTGTATTTTTCTTGTGAATTGTGCAGCGTACGCTAAGCACTATTTACTGTTAGCTATGCGCTATGCACGAATAAAAACCCAGCCTTAACATTGCTTTAGTTCAACCATTAGCTATCAGTGAGCCCTAGATGGTTACAGTGATTGACCACCAGTCTAGAGGACTCTTATTTAATTCTCAATCGTGCCGATGAAGATATTAACTAAGCATTTCTATTCGATTTCGTTCAGCTATCCATTTAGTAAAAAAAACCAAGGTGATTGGGCTGGGTTCGCGGTATTTAGACGTAATGTCCTCGTTTATAGCTCATTTTGAAACCTGCTGGTAATCATTGTGTTACTTAACATAATACTTACTGGTAAACTAGTAAATAGCTAGTTTTGAAACCTGCTAGTAATCATCGTATTACCTAGCATATTACTTACTGGTAAACTAGTAAATAGCTAATTTTGAAACCGGCTAGTAATCATCGTATCACTTAGCATAATACATACTGGTAAACTAGTAAATAGCTAATTTTGAAACCTGCTAGTAATCATCGTATCACTTAGCATAATACTTACTTGTAAACAAGTAAATAGCTCATTTTAAAACCTGCTAGTAATCATCGTATCACTTAGCATAATACTTACTGGTAAACTAGTAAATAGCTAATATTGAAACCTGCTAGTAATCATCGTATTAATTAGCCTATAATACTCTCTGGTAAACTAACTGCGAGTAGCTAGCATGCTACTTAGCCTCTCTGGTAAACTAGTAAATAGCTAATATTGAAACCTGCTAGTAATCATCGTATTAATTAGCCTATAATACTAGCTGGTAAACTAGTAAATAGCTAGTTTTGAAACCTGCGAGTAGCTAGCGTGTTACTTAGAATAATACTCACTGTTACTTGTTAAAAAGTTGAAAATTTTCTAAGCTAAAAAGTACAAAACCCCCACATATTTTTGTTGATCATAAATACCTAAATGCCCGGGGAAACATAAGTAGTTGGCATAGGTGTGTGTAATGGATCCATGCTTTGTGTGAAATCAGACGTGAGATCACATAAGAAAATAGAACGATGTAGTCACAAGATGGCGAAGATTAAGCGATGTTGTGTCAATTTTGAGACATTCTGTCCGACGACGAATACTAAGACCTTCACGATCGAAATGTTATCATATGACACTCGCTATAAATCATAGTAAAGCTTGATAGAAGCTCTGTTCCAACTCATCTGTCTCTTGCTCTCGTAATATGAAAACTATTTTGACAATCAATGTAAGGGTTTTATATCTGATTTCCGATCTAGATTACATTACATGAGATGGCTTAAGTTTCAAAAGCTGATTTACAACTATGCATGGTTTTGAGCGTGACTTTAGTTATCGTTTAATTATTTTCATCTCCAGCAGCTTTTTTTTTGTTCATTGTATCCAAGCATGTGCGAAGTTTCAAAATTTTGGATTCGAAAATGAATCTTGCTAGATTTCGTATTAGATTAAAAATTACGAATCTTAATATTTGAAAGACTCTTTTCGAATTTGAGGTTTAAAATTCAAATAGCCTAGATCCTAGATTCAGATTCAATGGAATGTTATTCGGAATTTGAATCTGAAAGTAAACATTTGCATATGTTAACTGTTTAAAGAAGTTAGCATGTATAAACTTATTTTACCTGACCATATTAATTTGCGAATTTCATAGTATTTAATGTTTAGTCAATAATTGGATAAAATATATTGATTTTATTTTGTAATAATTGGATTAAATTAATTATAGTGTATTGTTGTCTAGTATTAAATTTGGTTTCGAAACATTTTAATCATAATCTATTCCGATTCAGTTTTTATTCCGACAATTTCATGATGAAATACTCTATTTTTTGAACCATTTTAATTTTAAAATATTATATTTCTTTCAATTCTAACCATTCTCATTTTAAAGTATCTCTGATTTAATTCAATACGAATCATTATAATTTTAAGATATTCTATTCGAAACATTTTCATCTATAAATATTCGATTTGAATAATTTCGAACAATTTTTATTTTAAAATTTTCTATTTGATTCGAGTTAGTAAGCAAAGATTCGAATTAAATTTGAAATCAAAAACTTTTATTCCCACAGGATTAATTATATTATTATTATTATAGTTATCATTCACTAGAGTAGCCAAATTGAATTTTTCTTGGTTTTATATAAAATACAAACACTTCCAGTAAAAGTTTGTTTAAACACGTCTCGCAATAGTTCAGTGTCTCTACCTATCTGATATTGTTGCATTTCACATTCATATGACTTTCTGGACTCCCTTTATTAATTTAAACCTTACCAACCAACTGTTAAATCTTTCTCTAAATCCAAAGAGATTTTATGTTCCACTAAATCCAAAGACATCTTCTCCCAAAATATGGTGTGTAAAAACAAATATATATTTTTAAATAAAATTTCTAAAAATATTTTATTAGTGCAACGAAAGCTTTTAACTAATAATATTATTAAATACTTTATTAATGGATTATATTATTGTTTGGAAATCGCTCAGAAATATAACAACGGTAATCTAATTTCTAGCTAATAAGAAAATTGCTAATGAATATTTGTATTATTTGACTTGGGTGACCTGGCGGTCTAGGGTGGTAAGGTGTCAGACTTCTGTACTGGCGGCCGGGGTTCAATCCTCGGTACCGTCACAGATTTATCTGATTACCAAACCCCTCCTTCACCTCGGACAAGACATCTTGTGAATGTGAGAAATGACAGGCCTCCACCGTGGTTCGGATTCCACGTTAAACTGTAGGTCCTCCATTTCAATCACCCTACCATTACACATTAGCGTAAGTGCGTATAACCCGAACGGGTAGTAAGACGTGGTGATAATAATAATAATAATACTATTTGACATTTCCATTTGAAATTTCAAACAAAGTAACATTGACTTTGGAAGCAAATTATTCAGACTTATTGATAATAAAAAGAGCGCAAATGATTACGTTATGTTGTTGTCATCATAGTTATTGTGACCAATTCACTCTTTGTTCAGTATTAAAGAAATGGAGCAAACAATAAAAGGCAGGGGATCACCCTGCTAACAAAGTTGCGCCATTTCTATACTAGCGTCGTAGCATATTCGCACACCTTTATTGAATCTAGGCAGTGGTGTACTTGTGTCGCTGTTGCAGCGAGCCGAGTTGGTTTACTACCTTGGCCGGCCTGCTTGGCCTGTTAGGCGGCCCAGGTAGACACATACTACTTGCTAGTCCTCGGGAAATCAATTGCTTTCCAAGAAATGAGGTTTTATGACCTCATCCCCTCTACTCTTGGGTCATAAACAGTACACTCGTGTCTCGTGAAAAGAGACCTTAAACACACTGTAGGCTGCTTTAAGGTCAAGTCATCAGAAGAAAATGTTTGGTTAGGAAGCTTGATTGTCCGTACTTTATTTTAATTAAATTGTTGAGCTACTTCTTGTAAGGTTTATTTTATGGCTTATAGAGTGAAAAAAAATAGCGCTGATGCTTCGTCTATTTATTTTTTTTAAACTTTAGTTCGAAGCCATCCGGTTGCATTGAGGATAGCTTTAGTAAATAAGGTAGTTTCATATTCGTTTCTTTATAATTAACAACCCTTCTTATGTCCGTCATCTTAGCTCAGTATGTATCATGAGCTAAGTGTCCTGGATTCTATTCCCGACATGAGCAAATAATTGATCATAAATGAAATGTGGGTTTCCCCCTTTCCCTGTGATAAATTACCGGCTGGGGGCTGGATGTTGTGTCGGTTCTAGATTTAAGTCGTGTGCTAATATAAGCATTCGGTTCAGAATATGAACGTTAAATAGCTCGTTTTAAATAATAATTATTATTAGCATCGCGTCTTACTACCCGTTCGGGTTATACGCACTTAGCTAATGTGTAATGGTAGGGTGATTGTGAAATGAAATGGAGGACCTACAGTTTAACGTGGGATCCGAACCACGGTGGAGGCCTGGCATTCCCCACATTCACAAGATGTCTTGTCAGAGGTGAAGGAAGGGTTTGGTAATCAGATAAATCTGTGCCAGGACCGAGGATCGAACCCTGGCCGCCAGCACAGAAGTCTGACACCTTACTCCTATATCGCCAGGGCACTTGAACTCGTTTAAAAACAAAATTAGTAAAAAAAACTAGGGCCTATTTCATCAGGTTCGACTTAAGGCGGACAGTTAATCTAATGGCTGACCGAAATGGTATCACCAGTCGAATTATTTAAGGCGTCCCTCACCAAATAGCCCGGACTGCCGATGGCGGGGAAATGAGGGTTCATATTGGCAACTTTTGTGGATATAGGATATCTTTTTGGTCAGCTCAATAAACCCTCCAGCCATTAATCTCAGTTTTATAGACCGATGCCGCTGTATTTTTTATTTTTTCAATTCAAGTAGCTCCTCATTTATACTCACAAGGTTTAGCTTGACCCCGTTCCAGACTCACTGATTCACAGATAATGTGGAAGTGCCAGAGATTGAACCCGGAACCTGTGTATCTGTAGCCAGGAACTACGACCACTATAACGCAGAGACGAAATAAATCTCATTCCTTCTTAGAGACCGATGAGAATCGTAACCACGATTAAAATTTAAAAAATAGATATATCCAATTAATTATTATTCTGTTTGAAACATGGTGTGACAGTTGTTAATAAACACACGTGGTCTAACGCGCTACTTTCGCAGTAGACTAGACTGCCGATGGCGGGGAGATTAAGGTTTGAATCTTGCTGTGGTGTACTGAGGGTGGTTTTTCCAAAATTGTCTTCCACTCTCCCTCCACGCAAATGTGGGTACATTTCCTATACGTATTAGCTCCCTAATCCCTATAATATTATAGTAATAATTGGTACATAAGTGTATAACCCGAACGGGTAGTAAGACGTGTCGTTACAAACAGCTGTCACACTTTGAAGCTTCTAACTTCGGCCATATCGGCGCTTTATGAGTTCTCAGAAGCGCCTTCAACGATTAAACACAGTGCCTGTATTGAAAGTAACAGCTACATAGGAAATGACCTGCCGTATGACTATATGAACAGAGTTTTAGTAACTTTAGTAACTATCACATACTGTTATTTCTGCCAGATCCTACTCAACTTTATTCAAATCCCACAAGTAATTTAAAAATGGGTGTTCCTGAAAGTGCCAAGGGAAATATGTTCAATTTAAGAGGATGTCAACAGCAACATCAGTAAGAGAATGTCAACAGCAACCCCAGTAAGAGGATGTCATCGGCAACATCAGTAAGAGGATATCACCAGCAACACCAGTAAGAGGATGTCAACTGCAACATCAGTAAGAGGGTGTCAACAGCAACATCAGTAAGAGGATGTCATCGGCAACATCAGTAAGAGGATATCACCAGCAACACCAGTAAGAGGATGTCAACAGCAACATCAGTAAGAGGGTGTCAACAGCAACATCAGTAAGAGGATGTCATTGGCAACATCAGTAAGAGGATATCAACAGCAACACCAGTAAGAGGATGTCAACTGCAACACCAGTAAGAGGATGTCAACAGCAACATCAGTAAGAGGATGTCATCGGCAACATCAGTAAGAGGATATCACCAGCAACACCAGTAAGAGGATGTC
>CABFOV010009829.1:0-18109 GCA_902141375.1 Timema poppense
CTTGTGGTCTCTTCCATACACACTTCATATCCATTAATCTTCCTGGAATCCTCTCCCCTTTCATCCTCATTACGTGTCCATACCATATCTTCCCAGCTTCCTCTACTATCTCATGTGCCTCCTGCACCCTAACTCTTGACCTTACATCTTCATTCCTAATACTGTCTCTTCTAGTGACAGAGAGCATGTTTCTCAAAAACTTCACTCCCATGTCCTTCATTTTCCTTGTTTCTCTCTTATCCAAAGTCCACGTTTCCATTGCATACCTTACTATGCGTTTGAAGTATGCTTTATACAGAACCTCCTTTCACTTTAAGGGCACTTCTCTTCTCCATAGTGGTCTCTTACACCCAGTCCCTCTCCCTGCTGCCCTCGTCTCACTATATCTTTTCTGCTGACCACTTTTACCTCAATCACAATACCAAGATACTTCTTTCAAATCTACTCCATCCGGTTCTATTACCTTTCTTGGCCTTGTTCACTTCCTCTTACTCACCATCACTTCACTTTTAACCATACTAAAATTATAATTTCCATCACCAATACAAATAGAAGTGGTGCGAGAGCACTTTCCTGCTTGAGTCAATTTAAAAAAAAATTAACCACTCTGTCAACCCTCTTTCTGTCTTTATACAACTCACATTATTATCATACATATTCCTTACTCTCATTGCTACTCCTCTTTCAGCCCCCTTCAGTGCTTTTCATACTTTCTTCCTATCCACACTATCATAAGCTTTTTCTACATCCATAAATGCCGTTACTAGATCCTTTCCAAACTCCTATATCTTTTCCATCAACTATTTAATTACAAATATTAAATCTATTGTTGACCTCTTCTCTCTGAACCCATGTTGCTCCTCTCTCCATCTTCACTTCACACGTTTCCTCATTCTCCTTTCCAGAATCTTTCTGTACATTTTCACGCATTGACACATCAGTTTTGTGCCTCTATAATTTTCACACCTCCTATCTCCTTTTTTGAATATTGGTAATATAATAATAACCTTTTGTCCATTCCTCTTGCACTTTCTTCTACCTCCACACTGCCCTTACTAAGCTATACCACCAGTGGAGATCCATTTCTCCTGCTGCCGTTATCATCTCCACCGTGGGTTTGTCTACTTCTGGTGCCTTTCCCTTCCACATCCTTTTCAAGGTCTCATCTAATTCCTTCCAGGTTAGCTACGCTACTTCCTCCATCTCTCTGGCCATTTCCTTCTCTTCTTCCTTTTTTTACCAATCCTTCCCCCTCTGGGTTCAACAATCTCTTAAGATCTGATTTCCACACCTTCTTTACCTCCTAATCTCTGTTCATTATACTTCCTTTTACATCCCACATTTGGACCTCTTTCCTATTTTCACTCCTCCTTTGGCCCACTAGACTATACAATATTTTCTTGATCCCTTCCACATCAGTCTGTAGCACTTTATCCACTCTTCCATTCATATTTTTCTCCCTTCTCTTACTCTCTTCTTTGCATTTTTCTTTTTCTCCCTATACTTATCCTCAGTTTCTCTTGTTATTTTTGCGAACCATTCGCTAAATGCTTTGTTCTTGGTATTCACGGCTTCCTTTACCTTTTCGTTCCAGTATGGAGTTTCCTTCCATCTTCTCTTTCTACTAGATCTTCTGTATATCTCGTTTGCCGCTTCCACCGTGCACTTTTTTTTTAAACCTTTGCCGCCCCTGTTCTCCTTATATGTCATCCTTTGGTAGTGCTCCTCTTACTTGACAGGACCTTAATGTTCATTGTGCACACCTTCGCTTCTATATCTAATACAAAAATAGTCAATTGGTATGGTTGGTTATAAGAGTATCTGGTAGAATTTTTATTTAATTTTAGCATTTTTATATTTTGTCTGCACAAAACGTATTTGACTCTTTAAGTATCTTATTTAGCTAGGCTATGACAATGTACATTAGATTTTGTTAAAACTGTACCCTTACTATGTTATGCTTACTTGGTTTCTATGAGGTGATCCAAAAAGTAAGTTCCATTACCGCCAAAATAGGTGGGGTCACACATGCGCAGTAGCATAGATTGACTCGTCAGCTTTCTGTTGATATCTTTACTTCAGTTTTATCCTCATTAGATGTTATGCGAGATTGATTTAAAAAGAGTGCTGTCATAAATAATCCCGCCAGTCGTGAGGTTTGTAGGGCCATACGAATTTTGTTGGCGAAAAACCTCAATGCTGCCTAAATTTACCGTTGGATATGTAAGGTTTATGGACCTGATGTTATTAGTGAAAGTAAGGTGAGACAATGGGTCCATCTGTTTAAAGAAGGTCGCACCGATGTTCATGATGTGGAGCGCAGTGGCCGACCAAGTGGCTAGGCGACAATTTAGTAAAACGTGTGGACACGAAAATTTGTGAGAACCGTCGTTTCACACTTACAGAAATTCTAGGCTACAAGAAACTGTGTGCAAGATGGGTCTCCAAAAATGCTGACTGAAGCACACAAACTAAAATGTGTGGAGTCAGCGCAAATGTTTTTGCAGCAGTTTGAAAGGGAAGAAGATTAACTTTTTTTTCTCAAATCATAACCCTTGAGTGATGAGACTTCGATTTCACATACGAATGTTGGAACAAAACAACGATCGATACATTGGCATCATTCATCATCCCCAAAGGCAAAAAAAAAAAAAAAAAAAAAAAAAAAAAATTTTTTTTTTNGGGTGTTTTGCTTGTTGATTTTCTTGAACGAGTAATAACCATTAATGCTGTAGGATATTGTGAAACTTTAAAAAGACTCAAGGCGCACAATTCAGAACAAAAGGCATGTCATGCTGACATTAGGGATTCTTATTTTGCACGCCAATGCTTGGGCCCACACTGCAGTCCAGACTGTTCAGCTGATTCAGCAGTTTGGATGGGAGCTGCTGGACCACCCACCTTACAGCCCAGACCTCGCTCCAAGTGACTATCACTTGTTTTTGAACATGAAGCAATGGCTGCCCTTTCAGCGTTTTGCAGAAGATGATGAACTGAAGAGTGGTGTGAATCGCTCGCGGCAGATTTTTCTGAAAGGGGTATAAAGAAGTTGGTGCCAAGATATAAAAAATGACTGTCAATGGGGACTGCGTGAAAATATAAAGGAGGTATGGATTGCCGGTTACAGATAAATTGAAGTTTTAATTTCAGATTAGTGCAATTTGGGAGCGGGGGCGGGGGGGTGCCATATAACTTATCACTGGTTTTCCCCATCATCTCTCCTCACTAACGTGATGAGTGCACTTCCTATATATATCCCTTTCATCATTAATAAACCTTAATAACTGAAAGAAATAATTGTGATTTTTATTTTGTTTGTAGTCTACTTCTTGCCTTGAAGGAAGATGCTCACTTAGCGCTGATAGATCCGAACATGTTGTGCTTTTTAAAGCAGTTTACAAAACATCTTGTGCAAGATTTCATCTTATTAGATAAGTTTTACGAGGAAGATGAAACAGCTGTCCTTGTTTGTAGCAAACCTGACAATCACATGGAGTCTTACATTTTCCTAGCGTCTCTACCAGGTTGGTGGTCAAGTTCTTTTTCTTACGCTTAGTTAAACAAGACTTGCCAGCCAATAATTTCAGGGGGGGGGGATTCAGTGTCCATATCCCCAATTGCCAGAGGTTGGAAAAAATTCTAACTAATAAACACTTCTAGAAGCTTGCCGAAGTAACAAAGCTCCATAATTTGTACTAGTACCTTAATTTTCATATTGTTTTAAACATATGTAAAGCCATATATTATATTTTGTCCATAAAATTTTGAGGGGCTGGGGTGGGGGTTGAATCCCCAAACCCACCCACCCTGACTACGGCCTTATTTAAAAATGCAACTTTCAGCTAGTTAACTAGCTTGCCTGCCAAGAGTTAAGTGAGGAAGAGGAGAGTATTAACTAGTCTGTGGCTCAAAATTGGAAAATAATTGATACAGCCTGCAAAATACTAGTTATGTTCCTTTGAGTTTTAAAATCATTATGATTTCTAAGTTTACTCAAGATTCAAGTGCTTTGAGAGATACTGTATTTCATAATACTAGGAATTGAAATTCGGGGATTACATTGAGCTTTTACATTAAGCTATAATTGATATTGTTTTGCACTAAGCTTATTTGTATTTTTAACAGCTATAGAGAGAAAAGCCTTTCCTTTTTCTTCTTTATCTTCTCTTGATACCCTCCTCAAAACAACCAGTTTACTTGGTTGCAGTCACTGACCTAGACATTACAATGGCCATCTGCACAGTACCCTCTTTGTTGGGGGTCTTCTTACTCCCCACCCCGACCCCATCCCTAACAAATAGAAAGAAGAGTAAACAATGCATCTTTCATCACCACACACACACAATGCCAGGCAAAGAAATTACCCTTTTCAAGAAGCTCAATATTGTGAGCCCATAAATTTGTAGATTCCAGACCCTGAATAGTTATGGGGGTGAATTTTATCCACTCTGAATGGTATCCATTTAGAAATTTCTCAAATAAAAAGATTTAATAAAAATTCTGAATCGTATCCACAAATGGCAGACTTTTTAAGTCTTAAGTTTTACTGAAGAAACTTTAAATGGATGTAGTGTATAAGCTTCGTCACACTTCCGGTAGAGTGCAGCAGGATAGAATTTTCTTAACTTACTCCATGAATAATAGAATGCAGCCAAACCAATATGTTATTTAATTCCATAAAACTATTTTCAAATGTAATTGGTTTTTATTTAATTCATCAAATATAAGTACTGTAGGGCAACAGCAGTTAAACAAAAGCATTTAAAGCCCTTTCAAAAAAACATGGTTTGCAATCAAAATTGTTTGTTAATTTTATAGATATCAATAAATAATCTCTTTATATATTTACTATCAATGTTCACTTTTTTTATATGTTCTAGAAGATGCCTATAAAGACCATTGATAATCAAATTAATTTATAGGTAAATTGAAACTTAATTTTGCATTATTGTCTCTAATTCTCTTTTCAAGTGAGCTTCAAAAGTATTTTGAAAAGAAGTTTCTCTTTAAATATTGCAGTATTTGCTAGAACACTAATTTCCAACCATATTTTTCTTGTCGGGGTTTTTTTTCAGGTCACTATATTTTGAGCATGTATAGACTTCAATTTATTTAAAGAGGCAAAACTTTTATTTACTTTGCCCACATGCTATGGCCCCTAAGCTTAAAAAAACCCACAAAAAACTGCAAAACCTGTCTTAATCTAATCCTATAAAGGCAACAGAGACCCTTTTGATGCCTTATGGCGGGATTTTGGTCAAGTGAGTTGGCAACATTGCTTTGCTCACATCCTAGGCATAGACTTAGATAGGATCTACAGCGGAGCGTCGTTAATCCGGATTACTGAATTGTCCGGATTTTCAAGGCATCAAGGCCGGGGTGAGTTGGGGCATTGTCAATGATGAGGACCACCTTGCATTCTTTTTTGTTTTGTTTCTTATGTTTTTTAACACTGGGAATGAAAATATCTTTGGACCATTCGGTAAAAATTGCTGCATCCATCCATTGGTTTTTTTTGTGACCTGTAAATTACAGGTAAGTTTTTAGTGTTCTTAAAGCATCGTGGCTTTTTACTTTTTCTGATAACCAACAGATCCAAAGAGTGAGAACCACTTGCGTTAGCACAAACCATTGCTGTCGCTCTTTCCTTTGCGACCTTGAAGCCAGGAGCGGATTATCATCTCTTGTGTTGCCCTCCTCAATTGTCATGCTAACAAATTTTTCCCTAAATATCATTGCGGCAGCATTATCGGCAGATAATATTTCACCTTGGACATCCAGTTCTCTATACCCGTGCCTCATTTTAAAATTCTTCAGCCAACCCGAACTAGCTTTGAAATCTGTAGGCCCGCCAAGTTTTTCATTCGTCTGGATCGCCTTTTCACAAATGAGTGGACCATAAATAGGCTCACCTAAACTTCTCCTCTGCGTAGACCAAATGTACATAGCGTCTTCCAATGCACTGTTTTTTGCCGTTCTTGTGGTTTTTCTTTTCTGTGAACCTTCTTCAGAAACTAGTTTTGAAGCAAAACGTTGCAAACTGTCTTTCTTTGCTTTAATGTCACTAATGGTTGGAGTTCCCACACCAAATATTTTAGCGAGAGACAGTCTTCGTAGAATTTCTAACTTATCCTCTATAGATACAAATTTATGTTTCCTTTTATTTGATAATGATGACATGATTAACAAAGTAAAAATATGTTCCGTTTTAACTCGCACACTAAAACTTCACAAGGCAACTATACCACTGCTGTAAAGTTTGTAAATGATAGCACAGAACTGAGCCGAGCACATGACCAAGGAGAGGTGACTGGCTAAGTCCTTGAACTCTAAAGGACACCTTCCACTACCTCCCCTACCTGCTCTCACCATCGATCCGGATTTGCGACGCTTCGGATTTTTGATGTCTGGATTTCCGACGCTCTACTATATAAGCAAACCATGCCGAATAATAAACTAAGTAAATGTAGGTCTATGAGAAAATCATATGAATTTCAATCATTTTAAATTTTAGATATCTTAGGCATAATTTTAACATTAGAACCTGTTCATCTGAGAAATATCTGAATGGAGACCATTCAAAGTTGATATATTTCGGGATTTAGTGGATATATATGAATGCAAGTGGACACTTCAGGGTTTTTAGTAAAGCAATTTATTTGAAAACTGTCTGAATGGAGACCATTCAGAGTGGATACAATTCAGGATTTAGTGGATACAAATCAGAATTTTCAATTGTGTTGTTTCCATGAGAAAGTCTAAATGGAAGCCATTCAGAGTAGATATAATTCAATCCCCTCGTTACTGCAGGCCCAGCTCGAAATTTCAATACTAGGGATACTCATACATGTTTCCTTGTCTGGGACCTAGGCTTTGTTTACTAATTGGAGTATCTTTTAAATTAGTACGGTGACCTGGCGGTCTAGGGGTAAGGTGTCAGACTTCTATGCTGGCGGCCGGGGTTCAATCCTCGGTCCCAGCAAAGATTTATCTGATTACCAAACCCTTCCTTCACCTCTGACAAGACATCTTGTGAATGTGGGGAATGCCAGGCCTCCACCGTGGTTCGGATTCCACGTTAAACTGTAGGTCCTCCATTTCATCTCACAATCACCCTACCATTACACATTAGCGTAAGTGCGTATAACCCCAACGGGTAGTAAGACGCGGTGCTAATAATAATAATAATAATAATATTAATTTTAAATTAGTCGACAGATGTGTCTTCCTTAAGTTATTATTTTATAAGGCAAATTTTTTACTTTGTATTGTATGTTTTCTACTTGTCTTTGGAGTGCTAGTGTAACACACATGTGTCAAGTATACCTTAGTGCAAAAGTGGATTGATTGTGTACAATGTACACCTTAAAAATAGTGCTTTAACTTTCTTACCTGATCATAGAAAGATTCTGTCTCTCTAGAATGTCAATCTCGGCACCAAATAATCTATCTAAATATTTCCTCCCGCCTAACCCTATTTACATGAATTTTATTTTAAAATTGTACTTAAAATGACTAACAAATTGAATAATAATCTAGTTTTTGCTGTGATTAAATAATCACAAATTTATTTAAAATCGATTAGCTCATGTTTTTCATTTTACTTAAAATTTAATCAGTTCTTTTCATTGTAAAACTTTTATTGTAACTAAAAAAACTAATTGACATCATAGTTTTATTTTAATTTTGAAAATAATTTTTTTTTAAATTCTAATAAACAAATGATACTTATTTTTGTAGTTGGTTTTCAATATTGTATAGTTATTTAACTTAAAACCTCAACTCTTTTTGTAATCAGGAGATTTTTAAAGATGGTCGCCTGACTTTATGAAAAACTTGATCTCACTGACCGCTTGTTTTGTTCTAACAGAATTCTTCGGGAAAGATTGTTAAACAAGCAAAGTAACTTCCCTAAGGATGAAACAAAATGGAGGAAACAAACATTGATTAGGAATTAAAATGTTAATTTTAAAATCAAAATTATGTTTTCTGCTTAAGTCATCAGAATATTAGTTATGGTATTTAACAAGTCTAGGTATGTACAGATTGATAAAGGTAATCACATTGTTAATCAGTATTTTAGTCAGCTGATATGAATAACAATTTTGGGAATATATATGTTTTTATTTTTAGAAATGGAAGTAAAGTATAAGCTGAAAACATCTTCTGCGTCCTATTTGGTGGCATCAGCTTCTTCGCCTGAACAGCAGATTTTCTTAGAAGGAGTTCACGCGGACGATCAAATCGAGTTTATAAATACATTAAGACTGAAAGCCATTGTGGAGAGTCTACCTGACTTGAGGTAAACTTTTATAATCACCCCCTCTCTCGTTATTTGTAGCTGCAATACGATAGTAATATCCTAAACTCATTATAATAACCATTTAGTTAATTTATTGTATGGTTAAGACTTAGAAACCCACCTAAGATTATAATCAAAAAGGTGAAAGGCTGGATAAACATACGAATTACTAGAAAGATAATAAAAAATTATAAAAATTAATCTTAGGTTAATAATGATTATATTTAAATAATGAAAAACATGTTAAAAAAGATACAAGTATGAGATAAGTGAGATAAAAAATGAATAAATTGATAGATTAAAATAAATCAATGCATATAACAATAGATTGTAAGTCAATTGGTGACCATCAGTCAAAATAAACACATACACAACATACTAAAATAATTAATATCGGATCGAAAACTTATACAAGTACACACAGTTACAATCTATTGTTATATGCATTGATTTATTTTAATCCATCAATTTATTCATTTTTTATCTCACTTATCTCATACTTGTATCTTTTTTAACATGTTTTTCATTATTTAAATATAATCATTATTAACCTAAGATTAATTTTAATAATTTTTTCTTATTTTTTCTAGTAATTCGTATGTTTATCCAGTCTCTTTGATTATAATCTTAAGTGGGTTTCTAAGTCTTAACCATATCTTTATAACTAACTCCTTACTTATTTTAGAATTTAGAATGTTTTCTAAAATGATAATTTATTGTATTTAAATAATTAAAAATAGTACTTGCATCAGTGCTGACATGGTTTAAAGCAGCGGTTACCCAAACTTTGGTATGCGTACCATCAGCGGTACATACTTTTATTCCCGGTAGTACGTCGTGAGAAGCCGAGCAGATTAACTCGGAAAGAGATAGGGCCTTGTCTTATAATTAAATATATCACGATCAAGTCTAACCAAAAGTAAAACAGATTTAGCCAGTGGTTGGAGCGTTGGCAACACTTGATTCAAGCTCGGACAGCTGGTGCAGCTGCACTGCCTCTGTTATTATATCCCAGGGCACAATAAAATATATACCGAAATAGTAGATACTCGGCCATCTTGGTGGTACTCCAAATTACAGAAATTGTGGGGGTGGTACCCAGTTCTAAAAGTTTGGGAACCGCTGATCTAAGGTGTCAACTTTGGATTGCTAATGACTAGGAGATCAAGGTTCTATTCTTGGCGAGGTGAATTGGAGGTGGTTTTTCACAAATAATTCATCACTAATATACTCATTCCATCGCTCTGCTAATGAGAGAAGGCATCCTATAAACTACTCGTTCATCCTTATCTTTTAAATTAAGCCTTAGCAATCATGTTGGTAAATGTAATAATTGATTTAGTAACAGATAAAACAATTTATAAAAGGCTTTAAACTACAATTATTATTAAAAGTGAAACCTAACCACAAGAATTTGGTGAAATTACTTGCAAATTATATTTTATTGGCATGGTTGATAGTATTTTAATGTACAATAAGTTAGCTGGAGCAAAATTATCAATTACTGTAATCACATTTTTCAATTTTTTTCAAATATGAGTTTTTTTGTGTGTTGGTATAATTAATTGGCTACTAAGTTGCAATAATTTATTATTAGTAAATTGAAAATTAATTTGTTTGTTCACTTGAATACTTTATTGATAGGTTTGACCGTCTTTTAAGACGTAACAAGTTCGATGAAGCGGAATTATTTGCTAAGCATTATGGTCTGGATTCCTCGTTGGTGGATAAGGCCCGGGCTAAGCAATTCATAAAATCCCTTCAACCACCGAGTGTTGGCCCAAATGATAAAGACACGCTGTTTGCAAACCTCTTGGCCTTGCTGGATAAGATTTGTGATGTGGGGTTTGTATGCGAGCTCTGTGAGAATGCTCTTCTCTACAACTTGGAACAAACGAGATGTTTGTTGAAATACGCACAAGGGAGGCTCAATTCTTCTCACACAGTGGTAAGAAATTATTAGTTTAAAATTTGTACCCCTCTAAATACTCACAAGTCTTGGGTTAACCAACCTAAATTTCTCATGGTTTATGTTCTCTCTCTCTCTCTCTCTCTCTCATGACAATACCTTTGCTCAAAAGATAATGTAAAAATATAAAAACCTAAAATTTTAACTGTTTTTCACTCCCACTTAGCAGACAATTTTGTTTTATCATCGGCGCATTTTAAAATTGTGAGACTAGTTTTGATCTCGAGACCGGCATGTGATAATTTCCGTCTAGAATCAGGATACTAAGCAACTATGTCATCAGGATGGGCACTGTGACCTTCTCTCTCGGGTGTTTGGTGTCTTGTCTCGTCTGGATACCTATCAAGTGGTTTATAACGATGAAAAATATGACATGAATCACTGGCTTGTCTTCTCTAGCGCTGATTTACTAAAAGAGAGTAAATTGTTGACATCACAGGTAGGCTTCGTTCACTTTGCAATCGCACATGTTCTACCAAATGAATAAGTACACATGATGACAATATGGTTATTTAAGAACTACTTCTTAAATGAATTTAGTTAAAAGTTTTGAAATGGGTTGTATTATTGGTACCGGTATTTTAAATCTTTAGTCACATGACTTTATGTGTTTACATGTCCTAAATACCTGTACACACACTATTTCTAGTTATTATTATTGTTATTATTATTATTTTAGGGCAAACTGAAGGAGGCAGCCATCATCTGGAGCAGACACTATAGCACCTTCAAACACAACCTGACAGAGACAGTACTGAGTGATGTTTTGAATGCTCTACCTCCAAACATGACGGTTGAGGAGCTCTTGCACTGGCTGCGTCTCTTCACACCATCTCTCATTGGTCACTCAAAGCTGCAGGCTTTTTTGATTTCTTGGGGGATAGATAAAACAAAGTAATATTTTATTGTTTATTTAAGCTGCTATTATTCTTAACTAAGCTGTCCGACAAAACTAGCTCTTTGTAAAGCTATAAATCTCCCTTGCGTTATTTAATTTTAACTTTAATTTAATCTCTGGATCAAGATTTTTGAGGTTGTGCAAAGGTCGTGTGCTTGCGTCATCATAGGTTAGAAGGTGAACCGATTGTATGCTCGGGACTACACTATCGGTCCACTGAGCATTCACTTACGTTCTTGCATACTGCTCCCAAGTCTTTAAATACACTAAAATTACACTCACAATTACAAAAAAAGAGTTATTATAATAAAGGAAATTGATAAAACTAAAGAAAAAGGGAAAATAATCTATAAGAGTAAATTTGATGAGAAAGCCCACCTGGGGAACGAGGGGAAATGTGGGAAGAGTCCAATGCTCAATGATGATGTCTTCTAGAGTAGAAGTAGTCACACACACATTTTAACACAAATAGAATAATATGTTGGCATTGTTGCGTTTATCAAACACAAAGAAAGAAAGAAGTGAGAATACACTTGACACAAACACTGGATTACTTCATTTGTTTTTGGGAGTAAAGATACATTTCTTGGCTATGGTTAGTATTTATATGGCCTATTTAAAAAAATAGATAACAATAAAAATAACAATAATAATTTGAAAGATTTTAATCTTATAGAAATAAAGAAACTATCTTCTGTTGAGGCCTGGTGGTAATCCACTGGTGGGCCAGTTCCCACTGTCTAAGTTGAGAACTGTTGCACTGTTTGGGAAATGCTCTTACTATTTTGGTATATTTTGGTGGTGTAGCAGGTTTGAAAGTCCTGGTTGTGGGTACCGGCATGGATGGGTACAGGCTTGTCCGGATCTTTGTGGCTTGTGTCAAAACGATGATTAACTTTGCTGTTGAAGGATGTAGCTGGTAGGTGCATTCCACCTGTGCTGCAACGGGTGTTACCGCAGGGGTATGAACCTTTGGTAGTATGTTTTTCTTCTTGGATTCTCTTGGGGTCAGGAAGTTTGGGATGGACTAGAATATTGTGGAGACTGGGTGGCCATTTGAAAGTGACTCTTGGGGGTGAACTAATAAAGGTTTTGGGTCTGGGTAGAAGTGGTTAGACAATTTGTAACCACTTTTAAGGATGGTGTTGATATGTTGTAGACCAGGATGGTATTGGGTTGTGAGAAGGATGTCCTCAACCTTTTTTAGAGGGCCATAGTCGATCCTGGAGAGTGCTCTGGAAATTTGATTGTCTATTAGAGGCTTGGGGTAACCTCTCCTTTGGAAAGCTGTGGAGAGTTGTTTACAATATTCAGTCAAATCATCGACTTCGGAACATATCCGTTTGGCTCGTGTAGCAAGGCTGAATGGTAGTGGAGGTATTGTTAGTGATTGGTGGGCTTTATATGTACAGTGGTGCGAATTTGGTTGTTTTCAAGGAACAGATTCACATCACGGAAGGTAAGATTATGCTGTGATTTACTGTGAGTGAAGTTTTTTCTTTAAATTCAAAATGGAGTAATCCAATCTTTGTGTCATTTGTACTCTCTTCTTTGTGTTTGATAAAGGCGACAATGCCGAAATATTATTCTATTTGTGTTAAAATGTGTGTGACTACCTCTGCATTGGACTCTTCTCACATTTTTCATCTTTCCCTAGGTGGGCTTGCTTCATCAAATTTACTCCTAATAGTTTATTTTTCCTTTATAGAAGACAGAAGAAAGGAAGAAGATGTCACCTTTGTGCATTGGACTCTTCTCACATTTTTCCTCTTTCCCTAGGTGGGCTTGCTTCATCAAATTTACTCCTAATAGTTTATTTTTCCTTTTTTTTTAGTTTTATCAATTTCATTTATTATAAAATTATTTAGCCATTGGGTCACTTAATTTTTAAGCAAAGAAGAGTTAGTAAAATTGACATTTTAATGCGCTAATATTTCCCCAAAATAGTCCGCCGTAACTTTTACTACCCCATAAGAAAACATAAGAATCACAAGCAGTTAGAGATTTGAAGTGTTTCATATTTCCTTCGAGCCCTTAATGTATTATTATTATTAATAATAATAATAATATTTAGCACCGTGTCTAACTACCCGTTCGGGTTATACGCTTGAGTACTATTTACACTAATGGATTAGGAATTGGGAAGGTTGAATTAGAGGAAGTGAACCCGCATTTGCGTGGAGGGAGAGTGGAAAACCATAAGAGTGGAAAACCATTTAGGAAAAACCACCCTCAGTTCACCCGACCGAGATTCGAACCTCGATCTCCCCGTCCTCAGCAGTCCTTAATATAATAATCACAGATTACCATTTCTATTCCAATTCAATTCCTCTATGTGCAGTTACACATGTTTCTTATTTGGGGGTTTACTATAAATTGTCTTATTACAAAATGTATTTCAATTCAATTTTTAATGTTTATAAAAGTTGATGATTATACTTTAAAATTAAAAATAATATGGATGTGCGAGAACCATTTTTTCAATTCAAGATGATTTCGAGACGAGACTATAAAAAGTATCGAGACATGAGAACAAGACGAGAAAACGTTCTTTGAAAGTAAAAACAAATTAAATTATGAATATTAAACTAAATATACAGTTTAAAGTTCCTTTTTGACATTTAAATAGGCACTTGCTCTAGATTATCTTATATATACTTATTTCAAACCCATGAGATATAACTGCAAATAATAAAATAGTGACAGGTAGCTACATTGAACACCATTTATAATATAATTGTGTGGTGTAACAGCTTATATGGTCAAAGTTTGATATTGAAAAACAATATCTATAACCAAAACATTTCTTAATGAAGGATGTTTTTTGAGGGGGGATGCAGCCTATTTTGGGGTTATTATGATATTATTGGAAATAATAAGTTCCCGGTTTGGTTTTTAAAATTCTGAAGGTCATTCATTATATGCATCTTTTTATTTCTCAAATTTTCAAGATTCATTTTTTAACTTTCGAGATTAGATCAATATTATTTTTTTCTTGAATTTTTGAGATATTTTTGAGTCTAGCACGCCCCTAAAAAATAAGATGGTTAAAATATTATTTCCAGTAGTCATTAATCAAATAGTAATTTTTTTTTTACTTTAAATATGGTAAGCTTGGTAAAATATTAATTGCAATGTTGATAAACGTTGATTTTATACAGATTAGCCAACATAATTCTATAACTAAATGGTAGCTATTTAGTTAGTTTTGTGGTTGAATGGATTAATACGTGTTTTAAATGTCTTACGTTCGAAAACAATTGATATGTATTCTCAATTTTAAATGTAACTGAAATTATAATTTTAGAAAGGGACCTTGATAAAATATGTCAATAATAATTATTATTTTTACATCTATTCAGCTATTATTATTTACATTGCCTTGTCATGGCATTCGCAATATAAATTGATGGCGGATATTTTTTCAAAATTGATGAAACTATCAAATTAATCTACTAGGTGAATTTAGCATTAGAGCTCTATTATTTCATTAATGTGAAATATGATTTTAATTTTAACAGTTTGTTAATTTACTGAATAATTTATAAATGAAACTGCTGATATCATATCAACTTAATTAAATAGCCTATATTCATCATTATATTTCTAAAATTAATTGGTATGTACATCAAGAGGAAAATTGTAAATGACGAGCCTACAAAAATTTGATCTCACTCCTGAGCTTTAGGGAAGAACTTGGCCCGAAGCTCGAAATCCATGTATTCACAGAGCCCTATTGATAGCTTTGATATTATTACTACCTAATATCAACTCAATTTTGTCTTTCATGGTAAACCAAGTTTTTTTAGTTTTTTTTTTACCAAAGTTGCAGATATTTTGTGATGCTTCTCAGTTTCCAAGCCTAATTTAGTTATTTTAACCATATAATTGATAAGACTGGTTAACCTAATTCAAAATTCACATATTCTACATTAAATTTCTTGATGTGTCTGCTCGTGATCTTTCATAATATCAACACACTTAGACAAGTGTTTTAGCTGCCCTTCAAATTCTGTAGGATAAACATCCTTTGATAATTTTGATTTCTGTCTTGTCTACTAATACCTATCCATCCAACTGAACAACTGGATTATTTCTTCCTACTAAGGTGACCTGGCGGTCTAGCGGTAAGGTGTCAGACTTCTATGCTGGCGGCCGGGGTTCAATCCTCGGTCCCGGCAAAGGTTTATCTGATTACCAAACCCTTCCTTCACCTCTGACAAGACATCTTGTGAATGTGAGGAATGTTATTCCTCCACCGTGGTTCGGATTCCACGTTAAACCGTAGGTCCTTCATTTCATCTCACAATCACCCTACCATTACACATTAGCGTAAGTGCGTATAACCCGAACGGGTAGTAAGACGCGGTGCTAATAATAATAATAATAATAATCTTCCTACTAAGTAAAATTATTCTTTTAAGTGCTTAATTTATGCAACTGATGAATCTTTTACTGTGAAATCTTTACGGTTAGTAGATTTAAGCCATTATTTCCAACGAGAATTCTTTTTAAGAAACATGTTCTTTGTCACTATTTATTCTTTTACAATATGGCACACAGCAACTAGAAGACCTTTTATCATAAACACACAATAGGCG
The DNA here is from genome assembly GCA_902141375.1 of Timema poppense. NCBI lineage: Eukaryota > Metazoa > Arthropoda > Insecta > Phasmatodea > Timematidae > Timema > Timema poppense. The sequence continues at coordinate 15,771 of CABFOV010009829.1, forward strand.
TACAAGCCAGTCTGGCTGTTGTGAAGTTCCAGGCTTGGCGTACATAGTAGGAACTGGATTTAGTCCAGATTATGGTGTTTAATATGATAAATCAAACAATTGATACAACATAGTTTTAATTTTTGATCTTTTTGTCATGATGATTACCATTTTTTTTCTTTAATGTTTCTTTTATGAGAACACTGTTAGAACATTGCACATCAATGATTAAATATTCATTTGTACAAATTTTAAATTAAATGTAATATTAAAGTGGGTGTGCTCGGAGATCTAAAACTCGCTATAAATTTAATTCAAGCCACTAATATTTATCCCCTCTTTTATCACAAAAGTTTTTCCAAAACAAACACACAAAAATGAAATAGCCACAACAATTTATTTCATAACGAGTTTTAATGTAAATGTGAAAAATCAAACTACAGTACATTACATAAAATACAACATGAAATTTAAATAAAAGATAATATATATATATATATTTTTTTGAAAATTTTATTAAGTGGTACGGCATTTTACTCTGACAAAAAATCAATAAAAAAAATCATGACATAAAATACATTTTCCACACCATTTTTATTCAATATTTTGATTGTTTGATAGTTATTTCAATTGATAATTTTTTTTAAAGGTTTTATTTTACTTTGTTACAGATGTCTGGAAATGGAAAGGTCAAAGTGGCCAGAGAATGCTCTTGAGTTTTCTGAACACTTTCTAGCTCTGCAGAACTATAACAACAAACTCGGAGACGGCCCGCATAGCGTTGCTAGTTGGTATCACTTGTCTTCTATGCCCAGCTCTCCGCTTTCTCGGTTGGTTGTGTTGGTCCACACCCTGAAAGAGTTGAAAACTTTGAAAGATGATTACTGCGTGTGCATTCCTTTGGAGGAGTATATGCAGGTATATTATCAAATATGGACGCCTTGCGTGAATGTAGAAAATATTTAGAATATTGCTCAGGAAGACTAAATATTATGCAATATTTTTGTATCTTTTGAACACCTACAACAAAATTTGATTCATAAATGATTGTGTCATACACGCAAAAATATAAAAGTACTTAATGAGAACTTGACAATTATTCATATTTTCCACCGCATCTTACTACTATTCCAGGCTATACATTATTATTAGAGCCCAGGTTTGTATGTGAAATGCATGTTCTTTTGTACATATATAAAGTTATGTGGAAATTATATACTTTGTAAGTCGCACCTTAATAGACCACTTGGCCGGCGTTTGATAGTGCTTATAAAGTCATATTCACTTATAAAGTCATATTCTAAAGGAAATTGATTTTGCATGAACATTTTAAATATTAAGTGTAAAAATGTGTATTTTACTCCTATTTTTAAAGTAAACATGCATGTTTTACTCCTATTTTAAAAGTAAAAGTGCATATTTTACTCCTATTTTAAAAGTAAAAGTGCATATTTTACTCCTATTTTTAAAGTAAACAACATGTTTTACTCCTATTTTAAAAGTAAAAGTGCATATTTTACTCCTATTTTTAAAGTAAACATGCATGTTTTACTCCTATTTTAAAAGTAAACATGCATGTTTTACTCCTATTTTAAAAGTAAAAATGCGTGTTTTACTCCTATTTTAAAAGTAAACATGCGTATTTTACTCATTTTTAAAGTAAACATGCATATTTTACTCCTATTTTAAAAGTAAAAATGCATATTTTACTCCTATTTTTAAAGTAAAAATGCGTGTTTTACTCCTATTTTAAAAGTAAACATGCATATCTTATTCCTATTTTAAAAGTAAAAATGCGTGTTTTACTCCTATTTTAAAAGTAAAAATGCATGTTTTACTCCTATTTTAAAAGTAAAAATGCATGTTTTACTCCTATTTTAAAAGTAAAAATGCGTGTTTTACTTCTATTTTAAAAGTAAACATGCGTGTTTTACTCCTATTTTAAAAGTAAAAATGCATATTTTACTCCTATTTTAAAAGTAAACATGCGTGTTTTACTCGTAATTGGCTTAAGTGCACCCTTTCTTTCATCGGCTAGTTACTAATTTTTGAAAAACATATTAATGGTTAGTAAGGAATGAATTATATAATTAATATAATTATATAATCAATTTTAAGTAAAGTTAATAGCTATGTCAAATACAGTTGTTGAGTTTTTCTCTTGAAGGAGGACAAAAAGCAGGTGGTATCTTACCTGTTGGACAAAGTGGATCCATCAGATATCCATCGGCTCATGACCGGTTTCCTGTACCCGTTCATGCTGAAGCGTCGGTTGGAATCCGACCAGGTCTTATCGGAATACATTATTGGTGTCACGAGTCGGGTTGACTGGTGGTTGGGGTACAAGGAGTCCCCGTGGG
>CABFOV010009830.1:0-18103 GCA_902141375.1 Timema poppense
AGACCCAGCCAGTGTGGAGGAGAGAGGAGAGGACTGGACCAAGGTGGTGGAGAGACTCATGTTCCAAACAGACCCAGCCAGTATCTGGAAGCTGTCCATGATGATGATGATGATCATGAATAAATTGCGTCTACCAAATAATTGTATTTCACTCGGGCAGCCCATTTCATATTTTTAAAATTGCATTGGCCCAAATATTAGCGCAGGCAGTTTACCGAAGATGCTGAGGTAGAGCCCGTCTTGGAAGAAGCCGTGAACGCCGACGTAGGCCTCGTCGTCAGCGGTCGGGTAGCGGTCGTACAACTTCTTGAGGATCTTGGCCTCCTTGTTGTTGTTGATGACGGCAAGATGGCCGCGCTCGTCGCGACACACCTTGAAGGCTTCGTACCAGGACATCGGCTTCTCGTAGAACCTGCGGACATGACCTTGGATAGAGCAGGAGAGTGTGTCCGGCTCTGAGTCGAGAGGACCGAGCTCATAGCCCAGAAAGCAGGAAAATAGGTTTGGTTTCAACCAGGTCGACTACACAGAAGTTGCGTGGAAGGAGAATGGGAAAACATTTAGGAATAGACCATCCTCAGTATACCCAGCCGGGATTAGAACCTTACTCTCCAAGTCATCAGTAATCCTGTCTATTACGATAGTGACGCCTTAGACCGTTCGATCACCGAAGCGTGTGACTGACTGTCTATATTTGCTTCAGGCAAACACTAGCGCAATTCTTCTGATTCACCCTTATTATTTATATCACACTCGCATCGGTGGTCACATGGTCTAACCATAGGTGTGTCCAAGAACCAGAGAGATACGTTAGAATCTCTAAATCGTTCCTCTAATGTTTGACCAAACTAACGATGATGGGGAGATTGGGGTTCGTATCTCAGTCGGGTGTACTGAGAGAGGTTTTTACTAAAATGTTTTACCAATCACCTTCCATAGCAAATGTGGGTATACTTCCTTTATATATCTATCTTCTTCATCCCTATTACATTAGCGTAATTAATGTATCCATATAGAAAACTTAATCGGGCACATCCTTAGGAGGAACTGTCTTCTGCATGACGTCATAGAAGGAAAGATTGAAGGAAAGAGGAACTTAGGAAGGAGGAATATTCAAATAGTGAATGACTTTAAGGAAAGAAGAAAGTTCTGGGAGCTAAAGGAGGAGACAGAGGACAGGGTGCATTGGCAGTCTAAGTTTACTGACGAAATAAATGGACCTGTCGTAACACAGAACACCTAATAATAATAGTCCGAATGGGTACTAAGATATGGTGAGGGGGAAATACCTTAGATATGAGGACTAATCTTCAGTAACGGTTCTAATAACTGACCCAAATGTCGTATATTCGACTCTCGGTAAAGATAAATGTAGCTCGATAGCTAACTCTCATGATAACTACGAATTAACATGTATTTACGAGCATTTCTGATTTTACCTCAGTCACTCTAAAAACTCCCATACACAGCGGACCAGCTTGCTTGCCTTTATCTAAAGATACCCAATGCTTTATCACTCTTTAAATGCATGACACTTCCACTGGATTCAATCCTGGACCTGCTGTTACCTGTAATAGCCGACACCTGCTGCCAGCTCATACTCTGGCGAGATGTCCTCGTCGTCATGGATACTGATGACGCCCAGTCCTGGAGTAAGCAGGAATAACAAGATGGCGGCCAGAAGGTAGCTACCTCTGGTGCCCATGTTCCACACGGTCATTGCCTGCGACAAGTTGAGGAAACAGGATCTACAAAATGGCTTCCTGAAGCAGGCTTTATTAACGTGTCTCTTTCCTTCCTGTGATTTGACCTGAACACAGTGGTAGCTTTAGAACACAAGGTCGAAGGAAATTAGGATACCCCAGAGAGAAGAACTACTGAACATTGTGGCGGAGAAACATCAGCTAAATAATTTGGAACATTTTGATTATTTAAGAAGTTTATTTGCGGTGGACGCGCAGTATAAATGGAAGATAAGGTCAAGGATAGCTATGGCCAAGTCCTCTGTCAGTAAAAGAGGATACTACCGAATAGCAAACTGGACCTTGATAGCAATGGTGAAGGCTGCTTTCAACAAGTAGATGTAGCTACTGAATAGCAAACTGAACTTGGAGAGCAATGGCCAAGGATACTTTCAGCAAGAAGATAATGCTACTGAATAGCAAATTGGATCTAGAAATCAACGGTAAAGACTGCTTTCAGCAAGAATAGGATGCTATGGACTAGCCAACAGCACTTGTAGATGATGAAGAAACCTGGAAAGTGTTAAATATGAAGTATTACTTTGTATAGGGCTGAAATATGGGCAATGAGGAAAAAGAAGTAAAGTTTGGAAGGTAAAGTGATATTTGGCGACTAGTGAAGAAGTTTGAAGTGTCATGAAATTTTTATCTCATTAGTGCCCCAAGTTGTGATTTAGAAATAATCGTAATCATCATTCTACTTTAGGTTATCATGACAATTATTTTGCTTCGCCCCACTTCTATCTACCTAGAATTTTTCTAACAAAGATTCGAAAAACATCCGCCTACTTTAACATTTTTTTTGGAGCGATCGAATACACATCATATCGCTTCGAGATTTATCAACCAGCAGACAGAAGTGATTCTGATATTTTGCATGTTTCTCTCTTGTAGTCCTTGTTTCTAAAAGTGTCGACCTAGAGAACTAACTCTCTTTCTTCTAATCCACCAATCAAGAAAACACGGAGGGCGCCAAAACCAAAGTGTGAGTTTTTTCTCCCCTCTCTAAGATGCACGTGTTCCAATACCTGACTGCTACAGTAGCCCCATGACTTCTTTGGTGCTGACTGACAGCTCACAGCTGACTTCTGACAGTCAACATTTAGGTATATACACATGTTTTTGCAGATCATATGGTTCGGCGTAGGGATACATAATTTGGTCTGGTAACTTTTCAAAGCCGTCAGAAGTCAGCTGCGAGCTGTCAGTCAGCACCAAAGAAGCCATGGGGCTACTCTACATGGAAGTGATAATAAGTCTGAATATTAAACAAGTACAAACGCGATAAAATGGAACCCTACTTTATTAGATGAATATAATATTGAAATAAGAAATTATAATATTATTTGGTTAGAAGGATTAATTTTAGATATAAAAGGGGGTGATAAATCTGTACTTACTGATTCAGTGAAGAATCACTTGAATAGAAAACCATCCCGCAGGTGATTCTACAAAGAAAGTTCAACTGGACGGGTCACGTTATGAGAGTAAATGTCTGATTGTGTGACGTCATAGAAGGCAAAATGTGAAGGTGAAGGGAAACGAGAAGAGTACGAATGCAAGTGACGGTGACTCGAACTGGTGACCTCAAACAAGAAAAGAAGATGAAATGTCAAGATATAAAAAAGTTAAATATTAATAAGGTAGATAATTTGATAACCTAGGAAGAGAAATTTCCTTACTATTATTATTATTAGCACCGCGTCTTACTACCCGTTCGGGTTATACGTACTTACGCTAATGTGTAATGGTAGGGTGATTGTGAGATGAAATGAAGGACCTACAGTTTAACGTGGAATCCGAACCACGGTGGAGGCCTGGCGTTCCCCACATTCACAAGATGTCTTGTCAGAGGTGAAGGAAAGGTTTGGTAATCAAATAAATCTTTGCTGGGACCGAGGATTGAACCCCGGCCGCCAGCATAAAAGTCTGACATCTTACCCCTAGACCACCAAATTTCCTTACTAAACAACTTAATGGTATCAGAAAAGGGTCAAGGAATACCTATATCATCGGGCAAGCCCATGCCACCTACTATATTTGTACCTTTACGAATTTGAATATAACCTAAAACTTCCCGTTCTACTAAAGTTAAAAAAGCAGTGTCTACCAAAACATTAATTACTAAACTTAACATACTGATAATCAAAATAACTTTCATCATTTATATAAACACAATACTACTTGTAATATATATATATATATATATATATATTTCCTAATCCACTTTTTCCTAAAGCAGCTTCATCTATACAAAATATATCTGTAAGGGAAAATTTCACCCTTTAACTAACTTTTTTTCCCCACTACGTTGGGGCAACATAGTAAAAGGCATTTAATTAATTTAACTACACTAATAGGATGGGGATGAGAATGGTAGATTTGGGAGGAAATGTACCCAATTTTTTTGCGTGAAGGAAAATTAGTAAATCATTTACGAAAAAAACTACCTTCAGTGTAGACGACCGGGGTTCAATTGTTACCGGCAATCCAGAATATATTATCCTAACATTTAGTCTGCGTGCCCATTGATGCGGGTAGCTTAGACCCTTAGCCTCCCAACTAAAGCACAAACTATCTGTTATCTTCTAGGCTGCTCCACTGAGATCGTTTTGATGTTGAATCATGTCCAAATGTTGGACAACTGAGCACATTATCGAACTAGAAAATACCACCTTTTGACAAAGGAACTAATGGTACAACATATTGAGATGCAATACTTTTAACAAAACATTGATGTTTTAAACAAATCGTATTTCAAAACTATCTAAAATTAAATTAAATTATTTTTATTCAGATATTATGTTCCACGTACAATCATGATATTTAAACTTTTGTTATGGGTGACCTGGCGGTCTAGGGGGTAAGGTGTCAGACTTCTGTCCTGGTGGCCGGGGTTCAATCCTCGGTCCTGGCACAGATTTATCTGATTACCAAACCCCTCCTTCACCTCTGACAAGACATCTTGTGAATGTGGGGAATGCCAGGCCTCCACCGTGGTTCGGATTCCACGTTAAACTGTAGGTCCTCCATTTCATCTCACAATCACCCTACCATTACACATTAGCGTAAGTGCGTATAACCCGAACGGGTAGTAAGACGCGGTGCTAATAATAATAAACTTTGGTTATTTTCACATGTTTTGTTGTGATATTAAATCTAATTACGTTAACACTGTTATTGATATAATGACTATACATTATATCTATTTAGCTCTACAGCAAATCGTAATAACATGTATTGTAGTATACTTTATATTAGGCTTAATTTCCTGGCATACACGTGCGGTGGTCGCCTGGTCTAAAGCGCTACTATCATAGTAAACTAGACCATCGATGGCGGGGAGTTTGAGATTATAATCTTGGTCAGCTGTACTGAGGTTGGTTTTTCAAAATTGGTTTTCTTATCTCTCTTTCCACGCAAATGCCATTAGCATTACCATTAGCGTAGGTAGTACATAAGTGTATAACCTAAGCGGGTAGTATGACGCGGTGCTAAAAAAAATAATTTATTAATACAACATAATCAATAATCCCTTGCCCCCACTACTGTGGCCACATGGTTAAAGGCATCACTCTCACAATATAATAGATTGCCTATGAAGGGAAGATCGGGGTTTGACTCCACGTTCGGGTGTAATGAAAGTAGTTTATCCTAAATGGTTTCACACTCTTCCTCCATGCATGGTTTGAAGATTTCTTCAAAAAGTCAATCTTCCTAATAAAAAAATCTCTCGTCTTAGCAGAAATATGTCAAGCACTCTAATAATTAATTCTTTATAAAGTCCTTGTTTATATGAGAAAAACACGTTTTACTAATAAATTTAATACTTTCCGTCTGGCTACCTGAATTATATTTAAACATCTCCAGATAAAGCTGGCTTGCGCATGCGCGTTATTGACGGTACATTCTCCAGAACGATTTAACTGCTGAACTTTCTGAGGCATTACATTTATCCAAGTTTTATATAAAGCTTTGGTCCACTTACCTGTGTTACAAAATATATCTCTTTTGATATTTTTCTCTCTCACGTACTGTTAGGAACGAAGAACTTGTTGTTTTAAATTAAAAATCCTCGCCCGAACTTTGAACATGCTTCAGGAAGAAAGCGTAATTAACGACTGTCATAATATTTAATCACCACAAGTATCGTGTTATTTGTGGGTGAGATAAACCTATTACATAATTGGGAGGGATAAAAAAAATAGACGAGTTAATCAAACAAGTGTTTTATTTCAAAATTATAATGTTTACATAGTATTATGTACTGTACATACTACATTTACCCAGCAAATTAGAAGTCCTTATCTTGACTGATATTATTGCATGGCGTTATCTTATAAGCTACACCATAGTGGAATCAATAAAGGTAAGATTATTGCCTCGTTTACAGAACGATGAATCGTAGTAGGAACTCATTTCAGGATTCTTTTTTTAGACCTGAGGATGGTGCCATTGCAGCGCCGAAACATGTCGTGACAATCTCACACGAGAATTAAAAAGGAACAAGGGCATTAAACTTCTCAGATAAGAATAGATTTCAACTTTTATTAACCTCTTCATATCTTTATGATCACACTTTTGTTAATTTAAACTTATATATATCTTTTTACACCATATTATATTGTTCCTCTAATATTCTTATATCTTTTGGACACATGTCTCTTCAATATTTTGTAGTTATTGAATTGTGATATCATAAATTTCCTGAAATACAAGAACAAGTAACTTACAAGTTTTCATAAAAGAATAGGCATCATTTCTCAAACTCTTTAACTTCATTGTAATTAACTTTATGGTATTTTATCAATACCATACACTTTATTATATGTTTGACTAATTTCTTTAATACATGAATTTAATATGTTTTGTTCTGGTTATGTATGTGTTGCTTTGACTCACATTTTTAATGTGTGTGTATAATGTCTAGTATTATATTTTAATTTTATTCAAAATTTATTTTATCACAATCCTTTTAAACCATATACTTTTATGACAAGTAAACTCAAATATATTATCTTCATAATTTATTTCACAACTTAAATTTTTTTTGGCTTACCTTTGCTCTTTCAATTGATTTCTATTTTTATCTATTAGAATATATATTGTTCCTTACTACAACGAATTATGTTTTTTAAGAACAAATTATGTCTTACTGTGACTGAAATTATTTTCCCGGCGCTAGTTTATAAGCTAAGCCATCGTGGGAGCAAGTTAATCTGTCTTTCAGTGTCGACGGAATGTTCAAACATTAAACAGCCACAGTGTAAATTATCAGACACTCCCATATTGATAAGTTTACCATACCAGTTATAGTCCAATGATACGTCACCGATACCACTAAGGGAATACTTCCAAGAAACCTTAAGGAGGGCGCCTCGGTCAGTGAGACAATGCCAATTGCTTTCAAACCACATGGCTTGTCGTTTGATGGAACTACTTTTCTATTCTTTATAAGTTTACATTCCCTTTCAGCCTTCACCTACAACCACACTTTCTAATGCCAATAAGAAAGAAAGGAAAGAAAACTACGATACTTATTATCTCAAGGTAAAGAGGAAAGCTCACTGCTAATTCACAGATATCTTAAATTTTTCTGTTGTGAACTAATCAAAGAATGACTATATTTGTTAGAGGAGGGTTAAATCTAGAGACCACCCCCTCTTTTTGTTATCAAGCCTCTCATAGCTCTGTATAGGTAAGTTTAGAAAGTCGTTTTAAATTTTCTAATGTCACATTATTACAGTTTTATTTATTATATTAATAAAACTCAAGCTATATGGCTGTTGAAGGAAAAGAGTCCTGTTGGAATCTCTCAACTTTATTTGGACGTGAACCTTATATTGAAATAGCGCATCGCATAACTAAATATTGCGTTAGAGCTGAACGTCTGTGCGGAAATATCTCGCTGATGCCGGGATCACGATCAACTTAACGTAAAGAACCTCCTCGTGTGTTTAAATGGGAGCGATCACGATGCACTTAACTTAACGTTGGCTTGCAGTTAACTTAACGTAAGAGATGTCTTGGGAGGCCTTTTACTTTACTTTACGTTACTTGAAGGGTATCACGTGATCTAGCCAGCCAATCATTATGCGGGTGACCTCAACAGGGCTATTTAGTAATTCATTTGTTGGTATTATGAGCAAGGTTTACTCTTTAGCGTAAGTTCCAGTGATCAGACATTGAAACAACATAATTAAACTAAAATAGGGAACTAAATTTATCAAAAAAGTTTAATAACAGGTATTTATTATATCGATTGAAAACTGTAAACACTCACAGATCATCACTTTACAAATAGTACAAAACCACAGATCATACTCGAGAATGCATATGTTTGGCTCGAGTTGTTACGTTAAGTTAAGTGACTCGTGATCGCACATAAGTTAAGTTAACTTTAAGTGAACGTTACATTAAGTTACGTTAAGTTTACGTTAAGTTAACGTTAAGTTGATCGTGATCCCGGCATGAGAGAGGTAGCCGGACACCTTAACCGTGAACACATTACATCCATGATAGAAGAATCACACTCTGATTTTGTTGGGAAGAAATCTTTATAAAATACAAGTATGGTTTATTTTTTTCAGTCAGCATTGAAATCATTTTACTACATTATTAGTGTTTATTTTCCACCTGCAGATTACACGACTTGACGTATGAACACGTGAAAATATACCCCATAACATTTCTAGCTGTCAGACAAGGACATTCCTATAAAGAGTTGACCGTAGTTTCCATTTATGTTGAGCATTTTGGTTCCGAACAGATGTAAATAAAGGTGATACCAGGAGGTAGTAGGTTGTGTGGTGTTAACTCCTCCTCGGAGAATTCGCCATCTTGAATATAGATATGACAGGAGCTTCGAAATCCAAAGCTAGTGGAAAGGCTACTGCGTAGGACGAGACGACGAAGCCGAAATACCAGATAAACTTAAAGAGAAAACATAACACGGAACACGTATTAACAAATAATACATTTAAAAACCACATTAAACTGTTTTGTACGTGATAAAGTCCACCATGATGTGTTTGGTTTGAGAAAGATTTATTTCATTTTCATTGAACTAATTAATTTTTATTTTAGTTTTTCCATTGCATGCAACCTTAATTAACCTAGTACATGCAAGGATTACATAGGCCTAAGAACTCGTAATTTAAACTGTCCTGAATCAGCAGTCAAGTATTCGTATCAGGTAATGTTTTAAAAAAAAATGGATTGTTTTGCCAATTTGCATAACACAGAGTATTATAAAAACCAGTAACTTAGGGTAAGCACCCCTCCTTTTTTTTGTATACAACAACAAGTTTTTAGAATTGCTAGGGGACTAGTCTGAAGTGCTTTACATACTCAGCTATCGAGTTTAACCAACTTTTGGGGAGAATACCCTACAGCTTGAGACCCTGTTCAGTACGACGGATTGGGTCGACATCGGGTGGTCGTGTATTCAAGGCCAGTTAGAATTATAGCACCAAAGATAGATCAGGACATGGAACAGCTGAGTAGGACATTGATAGAACGAGGACCATTGTTTAAACTCTTTCAACTAGTTCTGAAACCTACATCACGTTCACGCGCTCGTATGGTAGTTAATGTATTTCAATAAACAAGATAAGAAATGAACCCCGCAATTATTTATGTCTGCCTACCCGTCCCACTAAACCATCCTGACAATTAAGCCCACGGGAGGAAGAGTAGCAACCATTTTAAAAATATAGATTTTTATATATGAATTAAATTTAGTTAAATTTTTAATAAAAGAATAACTGAGCTTCTTAAGTATGTATTCAAAACATATATTTAACACAAAACTTATTGTTTATTTAATTATTTTAACGCTCATTACATCTATCTACAATATACAACCAGTAGCATAAAGCAAAGCTATAGTTTAAGAAAGTGCATCAGCATTCGCCTTTATTTAAACTGTATAAATGAGCTTAACAACCAAGAGTAGCAAATAAAGCGTATAACCTGAACTGGTATTAAGTAAGACGTGGTCCAAGCAAAAATGATTATTATTAATATTACTATTAGCACCACGTATTACTACCCGTTCGGGGTATACTCATTTACACTAATGTGTAATGGTAGGGTGATTGTGAGATAGAATGGAGGACCTATAGTTTAACGTGGGATCCGAACCATGGTGCAGGCCTGGCATTCCACACATTCACAAGTTGTGATTAATACACGTCTTGTCAGAGGTGTAGGAAGGGTTTGTCAATCGTATAAATATATACTGGTACCGAGGATTGAACCCCGAACCTCCAGTACTGAAGTCTGACGCCTTACCCCTAGACCACCAGGACACCTTCGCAACATAAAAATTGGCGGCAAGTGGCTTTGTTGGCCTGATTTAAAGATCTTGCTACTTGGTTCAGAAATGAGTTGGACACATAACTAGACCCCGTATTACAATAAAATGATTAAATTATGTTATTATTTGTGAGTTAACCCATGGAATAATAAAAATTATAATATATTTCAAATTTTTATCTATCGCTACTAGATAAGTAATAATACTATTCTAAAGAGGAAGAGAAACAAATTATTAATATTTTTTTACACCTAAAAACACTGAAAAACGTTATATTGAGTTAAAAATTATCTGCTTATTATCTCGATACAGATACCTAAAGTCACTGATACTTTTCTTCCAATACTAAAAACGAATAGAGTATCGATACTTTTCTTCCAATACTATAAACGAGGGAAGTATCGATACTTTTCTTCCAATACTAAAAACGAGTAAAGTATCGATACTTTCTTCCAATACTAGAAACGAGGGAAGTATCGATACTTTTTTCCAATACTAGATATGAGGGAAGTATTGATACTTTTCTTCCATTACTAAATATGAGGGAAGTATCGATACCTTTTTTCCAATACTAAAAACGAGTAAAGTATTGATACTTTTCTTCTAATACCAGAAACGAGGGAAGTATCGATACTTTTCTTCCAATACTAAAAAAGAGTAAAGTATCGATACTTTTCTTCCAATAATAAAAACGAGTAAAGTATCGATACTTTTTTCCAATACTAGAAACGAGGGAAGTATCGATACTTTTCCTCCAATACTAGATATGAGGGAAGTATCGATACCTTTTTTCCAATACTAAAAACGAGTAAAATATTGATACTTTTCTTCTAATACTAGAAACGAGGGAAGTATCGATACTTTTCTTTCAATACTAAAAAAGAGTAAAGTATCGATACTTTTCTTCTAATACTAAAAACGAGTAAAGTATCGATACTTTTCTTCCAATACTAGAAACGAGAGAGGTATCGATACTTTTCTTCCAATGCTAGAAATGAGGCAAGTATCGATACTTTTCTTCCAATACTAGAAAGACCCACCACAATGTCCCGGGTGATGTGTATGGAGCTGTCGTAGTTGAGGACGGCAGAGCGCATGAGCACTGGGTGCACGAGGTAGGCGCAGTAGGAAAGTCGGCTTAGCGGGAACAGGTAGCGCCAGCTCAACACGGCGTTCACGTAACCTAGGACAATATATTGAACTTATGATAATATTGAATTTATATACTAATGACGTCCCGCGGTTGGGCGCCAATTATGATGACACGGTTTTTATGATGAGATATTTGACCCGTGATACGGTACCAATTATGATGATATGGGATTATATATTGATGATGAAGTGAATGTGGACATTACCGGATTTTATTATGATGACGCGTACATACGTTACTATGCACTCATCACACGGTTATGTGATCTGGTCAGTTGTGATATCTATCCCTATGAAATAAACAAGAGTTTTGATTTTGCACACGATTTATTTTGATGATTACACTTTTGGCGCTGAAGATATGATACTATGTGCTATAGTTTTTTTTGGTTAAATTACAGATTTTCTTTCTGTGATATCACATGCTCCGTGTTCTGAGTACTGTGTGTTGTATATATTTATGTTACTATATTGTATTCATACGCACAAGCGGCTTATATATGACCTACCCCTTGCCCCTTGGACCCCTTGTTACCAGTGTCAAAACCAGCTAATAGAAAAACTCCTGGTGACCTGATGTTGTGAAGGCTGGCTTCCTATCGGGTAGAGGGAGCCAGCGTGTCAAAAGATCTTTCTAATACAACGGAGTTGATCTTTCAAAGAAAAAAAAACAAGTTTTGTAGTGCAATATATTAAAATTATTTCTGAAAAGCGCGTGACTCTCCATGGATGAAATGTTATTATTATTTATATTATTATTATTATTATTATTATTATTATTATTATTACTAGCACCGCGTCTTACTACCCGTTCAAGTTATACGAAATTACACTAATGTGTAATGGTAGGGTGATTGTGAGATGAAATGGAGGACCTACAGTTTAACGTGGGATCCGAACCACGGTGAGAGGCCTGACATTCCACACATTCACAAGTTGTGATTAATACACGTCTTGTCAGATGGGAAGGAAGCTTTTGGTAGTGAAATGTTAAAAGGATATTTTACATACAGTGCTTTAAAGAAAAATACTCACCATCCATGACTTTTTAAATATATGAAAGGGGTACAAAAGAGTATCATTACAAACTTTGTATTTTAGTTCACGTTTCATTTTCACACAAATTTATTGAATTAGTAGACGCGTGGACTGATCGTACAACTCTGGTTTGATGGTGAGCTTAGTTTGAATCTCATCCGAGTATACTGAAGGTGGTTTTATTAAATCGTTTCCTCCTATCTTAAAATATTTTAAGATGAATCTGACCCTCTTAAGTGGATGAATGGTCTAAAGCGTCACTCTCACGTTAGACTTACCTGCTGATGACGGGGAAAGATCGGGGTTCGAATCCCAGTAGGTTCCACCAAGGATAGTTTTCACTAAATGGTTTCCCACTCTCATTCCACGCGAACTTTAGTAGATCACCTCTAGAATGCTTTCTTCCTCATCTCTACCCTATTATAGTAATTCTAATGTGTGTGTATAGCCTTGACAGGTTGTCGGACACGCTGATAAAAATCAAATAAAGATGTGTCTGAGAAGTGGTAAGGATATGAGTTACTGGGCATAGACGTGCCCGACATTCCGAATTTGGGACAAAACACACAATTATTAATTTATCCCTGGCAACACTGGCATCTTGGCTCACCTCCGTGTCCCGTGCAGCATGCCACGAGGATCCACGCCATTGCGCATGCCCAGACCGTGTGACTGAGCGACACATACGTCGCTGACGTCACAGGCGTCAGATCCACGTAATAGAGCCCGTACACCACACACGAGGTGCATGTGAGGGCCAGGGTCCACCCTAGTAGCACTACATACTGGGGACAAACCAAGCATGCACCACGTCAAGCACAAACAAAAACTCCAAAAGTGGGACTGAAATGTTTTCAGAATATTTCGCTTTGTTGATGGAAAGTCCTCAGTGAAAAGAACCGTCCTATCTTGTTGGTACTGATGGTGCAGATTGGCTTGTACATCAGGCTACCTTGTGATACCTTAGTAAAAAGAACCGCCCTACCTTGTTGATACTAATGGTGCAGTTTTTCCTATACAGCAGATAGCCGATGCTCATCCCCACCAGGTATGGTCCTATCCTGGTCCATGGCTTGTCGTACAGCTCGTCATATTGGGCGAACGGCTCCTGGATGCTGCAAACCGAACCAACCTCTCTCACAAATCAAACGCTAAGACGTTTCCCCCACAGGCAACAACATTTTCTTCCCCCTTATACACAATATAAGCCACAATACTCAGAGGCGCATCACAACGGGGATCATTGTTTCATCTGATCAACCCTTAGGATCCAGATATATGTTCATACTTATCATGTGGTATTAGCAGCTTTGGCTGGTTAACTTTTATATTGGCAATCGTGCCAAGATAAACTTTGGTAACGTATTAGTTGGAATCTATATAGTAAAATAACCACTGACCTCCTGTATAGCCATTCTTAGCCTAGTTTGAAAGTAAAGGATTGACATATTTACAAAGTGGATTAAAAAAATAAATTTGGATAGTTTAGTTGCAAATACATGTTTCATTCAAAGATGTATAATGGGGTGCTGAAAATTTTTGCCTCCTAGAATTTTTTTGCAAGGAAATGGGTGTATCTATTCGAATAAAACCAAAACAGGTAGCTTTCTAGTACTTTACTGTTCAACTTTATACAGTTATTTTTCCATATATTCACCCTTGTGGTCAACAGACTTTTGCCAACGTTCCACTAGTTTCATGATTCCTTCAGGTATTACTTTCACATCTTGATGATGTAATCACATCTCACATCTAACGTGACGTCATCATTTGACCTGAAGTGATGTCCTCAAAGATATTCCTCAAGTTTTAAAAAGGAATCAAAATCCGACTGAGTCAAGTCTGGGTTGTATGGAGTCTAGATGTGAAACCAAGGCGTCGAATATCCTCAGTTGATCTCGCTCATGTGTGTGGTCGAGCATTGTCGTATTGAAGGAGAGGCTGCTTCATGCGAGGAAGAACTCTCCTAAGTCGTGCTTTCAGTTTTCTCAACGTTTCACAGTAACTTTTCATAATTGATGGTTGTGCCTCCAGGCACGAATTATGAATGCATCACACCTCTAACACCCCAAAAAATCGTGACCATTACTTTCCCAGCGACCTTGCATTCTTGAGTATTTTTGGTGCCTACATTCCTTTGCGATGGTACTACATGGTTATTTTTCTGTTCTCTGTTTGTAAATGATGAACTTAGATTTCAGCTCCCGTGAAGATGTTATTCAGGAATTCATCACCTTTAGATCCATGACACTGCAAACAACTGTTGACTAATGCCCACCCGCTTATGTTTCATTTAGGGAGTGGGCATTTGAGGTATCCATAGGATGCACAACTTTATATAGCCCAGATCTATAATCATTGCTCACAACCGATCACGTGAAATTCCAGGTTGGTCCGCCAGTTCTTGTTGAGAAACACGGTGATTCTGTTTAATGAATTCATCCACACGATTCCGGTGATCCTCATTGGTAGCGGTTCGTGGTACGTTTTGTGTCACTCAGGTTGAATGTGGCCCCTTTGGGCTTTTCATCACGAGCATGTGCAACCCAACGTCGAACATTCCTGATATCTACCACATTCTTCTTTATAAACAATCGTCATTTGCCAAATAATGTCAATCGGAGGCACGTTTTCTACAGTTAAGAGCTCAATAACTGCAAGTTGTTTCCTCCACAGTGACATACTCGAGTTACACTCCACCATGTTTACGAACGTTATTCAGAGCATTCTAGTGGCAGAGGTTGTAAACTCAGCCGAGGAAAGTCTAGAGAACGCAAACTAGTTTGTACTCTTACTTGTGTTCATTTGATGATAAATAAATAGGAGGCATTAGTTTTCAGCTACATCGTCTTGCAACTATCGACTGATTATGGAATGTCTCTCCTCTCACCTGGGCCTGTGGTTCGTGCTGATGGTGACAAGAGCGGTCGTGGTCCAGGCACCAAGCATGAGCACCAATAGGGTTGACGCGGCAAACCATAAGTGCCTGACACAACGGACAATAATTGTTATGAACGTTTATTGAAGTCCACACATAATTTTACATAGAACTTTGCATGCACAAGCTTAATTTTTAAGGGTTTGACACTTTAGATTAGTCTTAAGTGTGTTGGTCTGCTCGTAGAAATCTATTGGAGAGGGAGACTGATAGCCCACTCCATCGGAAATTAATCTATCACAGAAACTGCAACAAGAAATAGCAGGCATAGCGAAGCTTTGCTGTGGCCCAATGTTTTACAACAAGAGTTGAAGGAATTAATAATAATAATAATAATAATATTATTATTATAATATCTAGAAATGATTGAGATTTGGCATGGTTGATTATTATTATCCGAACCACCTTTTAAAATAAGTAAAATTTGCTAATGAAGGTCTCATTTGTCACCGAATGTATACTTTTGCTGTCCAAACATTATTTCACACTTACTTGTATTTTTCAAGAGTTACAAAAAAACATAACTACTAGGTGAAGCTTTGATGTTCCTTACTTAACTGCAATCATCAGGATAGTGACGCCAACGACGTAGAACTGAGTGTCATTTGACAAGTACCAGCTCCAACCCATGCACTGGAAAAACAAACATATACCTACATATCTAACTTTATGTCACTAGTAGCTATGAATTTCATTGCCACACTTACAAATGTATGGAACATATCCCTATCGAGTTTTAGTCAGTCCACCTCATTACACCCTATCTATTTCAGATCCATTCCCATGTTATTCTCCCATCTGCATCTACTAGGTCTCTTCCTATTGGGTTGGCCAGTCAATACCCTGAACACGTTCTAGAGTATTTCATTCATGCTGCATGTCCTGCCCACCGTAACCTGCTAGATAAGATTTACCTAATAATGTATATGTGTGAGTACAGGGTATATAACTCATCACCACTTAGCTTCGTCCACTCTCCATTATCTTCATCCCTTTTTGGACCAAATATTTTCATATATGTGTATATATATGCTTAATATATTAGTCAACATTATGGTCGTCCCCAAGCTATACATCTAACATGCTACAATTATTTTAGTACCAATGTTGTTTTTAACATCATGCACTTTGCTATAAGTGGTATGACCTCCTGAGTATAATGGACTCCAAATAGCTTTTATTTAGCCACCTCTTCAAGAATATTAGCTATATCCCATTTTTCTAATAATATACATATATCAAACAAGTATAATAAAATCACTATATCTACTTTTATACATTCATGCTTAAAGTAATGTGATCTGCAATCGTCACTTTTAATATATATATATTTTACATATAATATATATTATATATATTTATATATTATATATGTTTATATATAATATATTTATATATATAATATATATTTATATATATATTATATATATTTATATATATATTATATATATTTATATATTTATATATATAATATATATTTATATATATATTATATATAATATATATATTTAAAATAACAGTAATGATATAGTAAAATAACATTCTTGAATGGACATTTTTTATTTTATTTTTTTAAATGTGCTCTAAATGTTCATTCGTAATAATATCAGAGTAGCTAAACTAAGTTNTTAAAATAACAGTAATGATATAGTAAAATAACATTCTTGAATGGACATTTTTTATTTTATTTTTTTAAATGTGCTCTAAATGTTCATTCGTAATAATATCAGAGTAGCTAAACTAAGTTTTACTCAGGTGAGTTACTAGATATAACGCACCCTCTCCTTGAAGGTGAAGAAAGTGTTGATATAGAGCGCGTTGCGCCACCAGTACTTGTCGCAGTTGACGTGGTCCATAGCAGGCATCTCTGTAACGGTGTGGTCTCTGAACCATTTGGCGGTCAGTGCCACGATACCCAGCACGTACAGGTAAGGAGGTGTCAATCTGTGCCAGAGACAGACGGACACATATGACTCTTGCTTTGGGATCCACCATCAGCTTTCTACAAAATAACTTAAGAGCCCATCTCACCCTACAGATAACACCTAACTTAGGTAGGTAATACAGCTTTATCCAGACGTCTTAAGAGCCCGTCTCACCCCATGGCTAACACCTAACTTAGGTAGGTAATACAGCTATAACCAGACGTCTTAAGAGCCCATCTCACCCCACAGATAACACCTAACTTAGGTAGGTAATACAGCTCTATCCAGGCGTCTTAAGAGCCCGTCTCACCCCATGGCTAACACCTAACTTAGGTAGGTAATACAGCTCTATCCAGACGTCTTAAGAGCCCGTCTCACCCCATGGCTAACACCTAACTTAGGTAGGTAGTAGGCTACAGCTAGAATCATACGTCGTATCGTGGTGTGGTTTTCTGTATTCTACCCTTTTAAAAGACCAGTGGACTTTAGAACAGTTGAAATTGTTTTACCAAATTAAAACATAAAACCTATATGAAAAAACCTATTAATCTGATTCCAATTTCTATAATGATGAAATATAATGAATGATTTCTATAAGGATGAAATAAATGCTATTTCGATAATTTTTCTGGGCATTCATAGTCTTGTTTCTAAAATCCCTGATAATCGGTCGTGAGTTCGGGTTTAAAGGTATAGCTGTAGGGGAAGTACCTGGAGTTATATTATTATTAATATTATTATTCATGAGGAGGGGAGAGGGGCGAAGAGGTAGCACGTGATGAAGTGCTCAACAAAAGATGTGAAGAAATTTGTTTACCATGGAATCTCCGATGAATCAATGTAAGGTGTTTTAAAACATAATTTGGGTTGTATATGTTGGGAGTATTATATTATTATTATTATTACCACCGCGTCTTACTACCTGTTCGGGTTATACGCACTTACGCTAATGTGTAATGGTAGGGTGATTGTGAGATGAAATGGAGGA
>CABFOV010009831.1:7299-18099 GCA_902141375.1 Timema poppense
GGGGGGGGGGGGCTCAACTGAGAGGGGCGCCGGCTTACCTGACAGGGTAAAAGTGTAGACCCTGGATGACTTTTGAAGCTATTTGAAGTTATTTTATGGGTAGTAATTTTTGTATGTCTTTCTTTGTCATTATGGGTAGTAACAACACAGTAGGAACTTGGGTGAAGAAGAACATGGTAACTTTTTTTCAGTCAACTATTAAAAATTATAGATAGACTTACCCAGTCTATATTTTAAATTTATAGTTAATGATATTGTTCACTGGTGGTGGAACCTTATTTGTGTATTAAGGATGATTAGCAAAAAAAAAAAGTTTTTGGAATGTCTTGACCCTCCAGCCAAAAGGTGGATCGGACGGAAGCCCTCCTAAAGAAATCTTCCAATATTTGGATGCCCTTAGAAATCTACATAAATTGGTCCTCACTTGGAAAAATTTACGAAAATTACAATCTTCTATAAGTTATTTGGAGGGGTTTTCACCCAGAAGGTTTTTTTAAATTTGGAGTTTTATAGAAGCTATTTAAATTGTGCCTCACGAGGAAATTAAAAAAAATATATTTAAAGGGATTTCCCCCTGATAACTTTTTGAAAATTAGATACCTTTATACATTTTTTAGAGTTGTTCATTAGTGGCAAGTTTTAAAAAATGTTATGCCCCTAGAAGATATTTTAGTTTTTAAAAGTCGTAGTTAGAGTTTAGTGCACACGACTAAATAAATATTTCTTACATTTGTGTATGGGCCTCGGGTCTTACTGCCTGCCAGTGCTTTCCACAAATTATAATAAATATTAAGGATACTGTATATGGAGAGCGTAAAATACCTGGAAGGAAAACATTTAAAAATACAAATTTCTTCCTATATTAAATTCCTCATGTACAGAAAAAAAAAGTTCTTTCAAAATTTTTAAGGATAATCAAAATTTGTGATAGTTGTCATTGCAAGCCAGTTATCAGCGATACGCAAAACAATCCATTACAAGATTTTAATTGTAATCACATTTTGAATTTATTTTAAGTTTCTCTACAGATAATTGGTCAAAATAAAGAGTTTTAGTAATGGTCATACTATTCACCCAGCCACAAGTTTTATGGCTTTCAAATAAATAATATAATAATGTTTTACAAACCTCATACAATACCCCTCAAGGACAATACTTACCTCCTCCCTCCTTCCTACGTGTCAACCAACACTCATAATATATATTGAAAATATTATTATCATATTACTTCATGTATCAATATATTAATGTCCGACGCCTTAGCTCAGTAGGTAGCGCGTCTGCCTAAAGAGCTTAGAGTCTTGGGTTCGATTTCCCGCATGGCCTAGAAATTTATCATTTGTGAAATGTGGGTTTACCCTTTCACAGTGATGAATTAATGGCCGGGGGCTGGATGTTGTGTCTGTCCTGGATTTAAGATTAGCATAATTACTACTTAGGTAGATAACCTGAACACGTAGTAAGACGTGTAACAATTATTGCTCCAAGTAAACAGAATGGGGCCAGTCAAGCTTAAAAATCACTTACCCAATATCACCGACCTGGCTAAGCACCTCGAACAACAAACATCCAACCACATAAACCACAAGTGAGCAACTGCCAACACTGAGCCTAGTGCCGCATCTCGCCGCTAGAGACCACCACCACCACTACCATGCTCAATCCACCCAACTTCAAAGAAAATACGAGAAGAAGATGGTAACTGCCAGACTTTGCCGGAATAATATAGAATGTTCTTCTGCCGCGCGCACTCCCTTCCCCTGTGCCTCTCCTGTTCGACGAGTGTGCGCCATATAAAAGACCATCCGTCGAAGAATACGTCACTCTTGGACGTGGCTGGGACCATGTAGGACTAAGCGTCGGTGTAACGGACATATTAAGATAATGTAAGGATATATTCATTTTCTGCTTAAATGTAAATTATTGGAACTTTTCGAAATTATTTTTTGGTCCTTTTCTATCAAATTTAATTATAAATTACTTGCATAAACCTTCGCCTTTGATTTACTTTAAAATGAGAGTATTTTTATGTCAGAAATTATCTGTGTTATTGATATTAGGCATTATGCGCGAACTTTATACTTAGCAAAATTAACTTTAATTTTACTTGTAGTATTTTGGTTAGATGAGTATAGTAATTATGAAAATAGGAGAGTGCTATTAGATCAGAACTTTTCAATATTATCCATAATGTTATAATGTTATACATTTCAAAAATCAACTTTATTTCGTCTCAATTGCAAATGGTGTCGCATTTTGGGTTTGGCAAAATTAAGGGGGGAAAGTGTAGAAATATGATGCCGAGATTTTCAGTATTGGTAGAAGGGAATATTTCACGAGAGTATTGTGTATATAAACTTAAATTTATATTTTTAACTAGGTTCTCGATTGTAACGTTTATGATAGCGTTGTTAATCTCTTTGTGTCAAAAAAAGGTAACGAAAGCTTAAAAAAAGGAATAAAGTTAAGGAATATCCTCGATATTTATAATTGTACTATTATCCTTATTTATGACATATGTGAAGGTTATTTTGAGTTCTGCAATTAGGTTTTTAGCGTACATGTTAAATGGTAGTGACACTAGGTATATTTGATGGGACTAAATCTTTCATGTTGCCTTTTTACAACAGGTACATAAATACTTTAGTTAGGAGAGATCATCTACTGTGTTATGTATGATTATATTCAAGTCTACTAATGTTATGCATTAATATTTATATTTTCGTAATATATTTAGGGTACATAATAATAAATAACGTAATGATTAGAAGGAAAAGAGTAGATATTTATGGAACAATGTTTTTATTGGATAGTATTTATTTATGATGATAATGCTTGGTCACTCACACAAATGATATATACAAAGAACTATTGAATGCTCTTCAATTATATGCTTGTTATTTAATAAAGTTTGGCATAAAATTAAATCTAAAAGATTTTAAGACTTGAAATTATTCTATAGCATAGTTACGCCATATTATCCCTATGTCTAAAATAGCGCATTGTCAAAAAAACTCTTTTGTTAGCCTTCAACTTTTTTTTAATATGTTAATATGTTATGCAACATGTGAAGGTGGATCGTAGTCTCCCGCTACTCATAAGAGTGAGATACGTGTGCTGGGAACATGTTGAGTGTCCAACACTTTATAACTCACAATTTTAGGATATTCACTCTACGCGCTCCTATTTATTTGTATTTAAATATTTTCTTTAACTGTAGGTTTTGTTTATTATTATGTATTGAATCCCTCTATCTTTTTAGAGCTTGGATAACAGACGCGGTGCTAAAAATATATATATTTGCACACACACACACACACACACACACACACACATATATATATACACATGAATGTAGTATAAGTAACTTTTGTAAATATCAGACAGTAAGGGCGTTAATAATAACCTAACATACTATAATGTAACTTATGCATAGTAGTTAAACATTTGATACGTTTTGTTTCTTTTCACTTTAAACCGGATTATCAAGGGTAATGGCTGATTAAAAATGTTAACACGGCTGATTTCCGTTAATACAATTTATTGTTTAACACACATTCAAACATTGCTGAAAAGGTCTTTGTTTCCTCAGGTTTTCCAGACCAAAAAATATGTACAGTACTTTCCTAGTATTTTATAATAAAAGCCATTCATACAAAATCTCATATTTTCAGGCACAAAGATCATCAATAAATCACATTAATTGGTAATAAAACCAATAGTTTACACTTGGTTGTACCCTCTTCTTCATATTTCACAAATTATTGTAAAAAAATTGAAAATTTTAATGATTGTTTGTAATTTCTCTGAATTCTTGAATTTTTGACTTGGCATAAAACACTATGTGTCTTAAGGACGTAGGGAAAATTTATATTTGGGAGTGTTCCAAATTGTAAGTTTATGACATGATGGTAAGTCTTCTGAGAAATAAAAAAATTATTTTTAAAAGTGATGGTGGGAGTAACCAAAACAATCTCTAAGAACCTTTCTCCCCCCTAGTAAATGTTTGAAAATTGGATACCCTAGAGGGTATTTGAAGTGGTCCTCAAGTGGAGAGATTTTGAAAACTATACGCTTTTAAAAGAAATTAAGGGTAGACATCATCTAGATTTTTTTTAAATAAGTAGTTATGAATATTTGGAGCATTTATTTGAGAATTTGATGCCTCTAAAAGCTATTTAAGAAATGCTAAACCAGATTTTTTCATAAATTGGATTCCGATTTAAGGTGGTGCCCCTCCAGACATTCTTTTGAAATTTGGAAGCCCAAAAAAGCTACTTTGAGGACTCCTCACACTTTTTTTTCAACTATAAATTTAGATGATTTTAGAAACTATTTTAACTGGTCGTCCCCCAAAATATTTTTGAGAATTGGAAGCTTTTAGATATTAAACTAAGTCTGAAGATCGGATTGCAGAATCAAACTAAGATAAATAGTTTCACAAAGTTACTTATTTAGGTACTATTTTGCTATAAACATTAAAAAATTCGACAAACTTCGCGAAAATATGAGGGTTTTGAACCCTATAACCCCCCCTCTACCCTCGTATGCCCATGCTATATTTTTATTTGATAGGCTACGCCATAGTTGAACCATGCAAGGTAAGCCTGATCCCTTTTAGAGAACACAGTGTATACGTATCAACCTTGTCAAGACTCGTATTATTGTGGAAGGCAACTTAATGGACCTTTAAACTAGGGTCGATTAAACATTTGGCATTTTTATTACAAACCACACAAACAACACAATCAAACATAATATCACAACAATGTTTAGCGTAGGTTTTAAAATAAAAAATTATTTTATTCAAACTACAACAAGAAAGCTTTCTAATAATTAATATCCAGCTTTTTTATTTTATTGGGTGGATAAAGATAAGAAAAAAATTAAATTTGAACTGTGGTTTAAAAATCGCCTTGCATCAGAATAAAAACTACAGTTCAACATTGAAATTCTATCAACTATTCTTATCTGTGTCAAAAGTGTGAATAAGTATTACCCTTTGGCTTTACTATTCTGATAATTTTTTTTTAAATTTAAGGCAATCAAAAATAGGCTTAGTTTTTTTTACTAGTGAAAGAGTTTTTTCGTATGAGGAAATATACTAACCGCAAAATTAGAGCATTTCAGTTTTCTTTTAAATTAATCATAAATGTATGTCTTCATCACTTAAAATGACCAAACTGATGGTAATAGCTGTATGTTTTTATATGGGTTTTGAATTTACTTGGGAAATATTGGATGGCAAGCTTCCCAAAATAGAAACAGAGGTCTTCAAGCCTACCTGTTCCGGAGCCCCTGCAAACAAACTACCGACTGAACTAAAGTGTTGGACTAACAGTCAACTAAAATGTCTTTAGATGCCCTCAACATTAAAGGTGCATCTCTGTGTCTTTTACATTTAACAAACCTGTTTGTAGAAGCCCTTAACACTAGTGCACCTGTATATAAGTGCCCTAAACATTTGACTAATCTCTCTGTAGATACCCGCCTCGGTGGCGTAGTTGGCTAACGCGCTAGTCGTGTTGAGCTCGACTGCTTAGGACAGGGAGATCGAGGTTCGAATCTTGGTTGGGTGAATTGGGGGAGGGGTGTCCTAAATGGTTTTCCACTCTCCCTCCACAGCAAATGCGGATTCACCTCCTCTAATTCACCCTTACTAATTCCTAATCCATTAGCGTAATTAGTACTTAAAGCGTATAACCCAAAACGAGTAGTAAGACGCGGTGCTAAATATTATTATTATCTATTTAGATGCCCTAAACATTAAACGTACCTCTCTGTAAGTTCCCTCAACATTCAACTAACGTGTCTGGATATGTCCTCAACATTCAAATAACCTGTCTGCTGATGCCCTAAACATTAAATGGACCTGTCTGTAAGTGTCCTCAACACTAAACAATCCTGTTTTAGAGGCCCTCAACACTGATTCCACCTATCTATAAGTGCCCTCAACAACTAAGCGTACCCGCATTTAAATGCCCTCAACATTCAAATAACCTGTTTGTAAGTGCCTTCAACATTAAACGGATATGTTTGTAATGCCCTCAACTTTCAACTAACCAGTGTAAATATGCTCTCGAAATTAAACGTACCTGTCTGCCAATGTCCTCAACATTAAACATACCTGTCTGTAAGTGTCCTCGATGGTTGGGATGTACGACTCCCTGAAAGTGCCCTTGACGAAACGGAGCACGAGGGAGCTCTTTCCCACCCCTCCTGCCCCGAACACCACCACCCTGTAGTCATTACTCTGTTCCGGCATCCTCACGCTGCAGCTCGCATTTACCGCCACTGAAAACATGACAACATTGTACACATGGCGAACTTAAAGACAGTACACATATTAATACTGGACAGGAATGGTCTGTGGTTTGTTGCCAAGGTGCGATAGAACTGTATTAATAAAGATCCCCTCTACCATTCAGATTTAAACTTACTCTTTTAATGTTATAATAACAAAGACTACAATAAGAAATAAATTGAATGTTAAAGGTTGAATAAACTCTTTTAAGTAAGCAAATACAGATTAGCTCATTATATTATTTCGTAAATATTTTGTTAAATAAATATAAAGAGGCAGGGAACATTTTACTAGAATATTCCTGCCGATACAAATTTGCTACTTGACAAAGTATGTGTGATCACTCTCCTTACAAAGAACGCCACATTGTGGCTGTGTCGTCATTTGGGGCAAAGCACCCGCGCGGACTTATTACTGCTAGTCAGAGCATTCTTAGTCAATCTCCATGCACCGCATGTGATCAATATCTCTCTGTTATTGTGACGCCATTAGAATAACTTCAGTCATGTATAATTACTTCTACTGGACAGAGAATGTGTACGATGTAGTCAGACGCGTCTTGAGACTTTATTATTATTATTATTATTATTATTATTATTACCGCGAATTACTACCCTTTCGGGTTATACGCACGTAAGCTAATGTGTAATGGTAGGGTGATTGTGAGGTGGAATGGAGGACCTACAGTTTAACGTGGAATCCGAACCACAGTGGAAGCCTGGAATTTAACACTTTCACAAAATGTGATTAATACACGTCTTGTCAATTTACCGCCACTGAAAACATGACAACATTGTACACATGGCGAACTTAAAGACAGTACACATATTAATACTGGACAGGAATGGCCTGTGGCTTGTTGCCAAGGTGCGATAGAACTGTATTAATAAAGATCCCCCCTACCATTCAGATCTAAACTTACTCTTTTAAGTAAGCAAATACAGATTAGCTCATTCATTATATTATTTCGTATATATTTTGATAAAATAAATATTAAGAGGCAGGGAACATTTTACTAGAATAGTCCTGCCGATACACATTTGCTACTTGACAAAGTATGTGTGATCACTCTCCTTACAAAGAACGCCACATATAAATTGTGACGCCATTAGAATAACTTCAATCATGTATAATTACTTCTACTGGACAGAGCATGTATACGATGTAGTCAGACGCGTCTTAAGACTTTATTTATTATTATTATTATTATTACCGCGTCTTACTAACCGTTCGGGTTATACTCACGTAAGCTAATGTGTAATGGTAGGGTGATTGCGAGATGGAATGTAAGACCTACAGTTTAACGTGGGATCCGAACCACGGTGGAGGCCTGGAATTCCACACATTCACAAGATGTGATTAATACATGTCTTGTCAGAGGTGAAGGAAGAGTTTGTCAATCAGATAAATCTGTGCCAGAACCGCGGATTGAACCCCAGACTCCCAGCACAGAAATCTAACACCTTACCCTTAGACCGCCAGGTCACCTACTTTCTATATTTGTTTACGTCATTTGAGGGCGGTGTGTTACAGGTGAGAAAGTACCTATTCATCTTGTTTGTAGATTTGAGATTTGATACGCTATCAAGTAATTATAAGTTAAGTTCAGAAAATTAAATATTACAAACATTAAGACATCTTAAGATATGTACAAATAGAATAACGTAAATATTGACAGTTCTATATAAATATGAAAACCTTCAAATTGGTATATCCTACCTGACCATCTTAGCCTTATCAGAGGTTTCAATTCCAGTTGAGCACGAAAAATGAGAATGGTTGGTAACTATAGGAATGAACGGCTTTAGTTAAAATAAATACTTTAAACAAATCTTCCAGACCTTTCAAGTGACTAAAACAACAATTAAGAATATTAGCTTAACAATAGTAACCATACAATATCGTAAAATAGGATCAACATTGTAATGATTGTTCCAACACAATTGTATTTCATTTTGTGAACACTCGTTGAAGTACTCAAATACCCGGGAGAAATACTTTTAGTTTAGTGATTGCGCGTGGGGGGTAACTTTAAAGTTAGTGCCTTTAAACCCTACTTTTCTCATGGCCTTTTTATTATTTCGATCTGTTTGATTTTTAATTAATTAAACAATTTAGTAAAAATTTGAAAGCTCTGGTTTCTAGATGCACATGTTCGTGCACAGTGATTACTAATTTTTAAAATGTCAAACCCCTGAGTGCGGTAGATATTGCTAAGTGCTCATGAGAGACTGACAAATAAAATCTTCATTTTACTAATATATATATATATATTTTATTCAAAGTGAGGTGCAAACGAGAAATGCAGTAGCTTGTCGTGTAGTGTTGTCAGGATAAGCAAAGTTGGTTAAAACTGTAGCTGTGATATGTTATCTCCCTCTTGGTATTCCATTTGAGCAATCATAAACAAGCTCTTCTCTACATCTCTCACATGGGATCGTATGTTTATTTATACTCAACCAATCAATTTGATGCTGAGTGATGAGAACAGTTCTAAGGTACCGTTTAAAACCAGCTATGCTTACCATAGAAACAAACCACGCCACGCCACGTAACTGGGAATATAGTGAACAATAAATACTATAGAAGCACTACGATTTTTTTAATATTATATCTTAAGATCTAAATCTTACATTATAACACATTGTACCGTGAAAATATTTTTCACTTAACTAAATAGTTTGGATTGACTAATAAACCGATTCCATAGAATCGCTCTCGTATTAAATTTGGTCAAATAGAAACTTTGGACAATCGTTGTAAATATACATAAAACAATTTTTATTCTTCATTAAAGTTAGGTACACATATTCTACCTTAGTAGGCCCTATTTATTAATTTGATTATTCATTCAACAACTTAAAAACTAGCTCAACCTAGAAATCTGTACTTGACATTAAATACTCAACTCTATAATTGGATTGTAAAATCAATAGTATTAGCCTACTTTAGTTGAAATATACTCACTTATAATTAGACTCCACCACAAATAAAAATTAACATTAAACATATCCATAATAAACGACCAAAGCACATTACTAATTTGGAATATTATTTATTCTACTCTAAGACTATTAAAAGTTTATTACTAACACACTCAACTATGTTTTAAATTTTAATTCAAATCAAGAAATATTTTAATTTTGATAAACTGTTTATCAGTTAGTCCTAAGTATACGAGGAAATTTGTACACTGTATATTAAATATACATTTGTTATTTTTTAAATTTATTTATTTAGCACCACGTCTTTCTACCCATTCAGACTTAAGTACTAATTACGATAATGAATTAGGGATTGGGAAGGTTGATTTAAAAAAACGTGAACCCGCATTTGCGGGGAGGGAGAGTGGAAACACATTTAGGAAAAGCCACCCCCAGTTCACCCA
This sequence comes from Timema poppense, assembly GCA_902141375.1. Lineage (NCBI taxonomy): Eukaryota > Metazoa > Arthropoda > Insecta > Phasmatodea > Timematidae > Timema > Timema poppense. The sequence goes on from CABFOV010009831.1 coordinate 16,992, forward strand.
ACCGTGATTTGATCATTGATATTCCCATCCTCGGCAGTCTAGATCAATACGAAACTAGCGCGTTAGCTAACCATGCCACCGAGGTGGGTACATTTTTATTAATATTATAGTGACGTAAATTATTGCTTAGAGGGGTTATGACTGAAATTGACGAGGATACGATATAATTATCAGACTATTAAAAGTACTGTGTTTACTTTCGTTCGTTGACGTCATTTGCGCGCGCACAATTATAATTCTCTCACGTAGGAGAGCATATTTAAAACAGGGATGATAAAAAGTGGGGAAGGGGAGAGGGGATAAAATTAGCGAGGAGTCTTGTTAGACATTTCGGTAATGAATGAGCCAATCCGTGGTGAAGTGGCAAAATCTCTTTGAATGGGACGAGGAGGTTGGGGAAATTTAGAGGGGTTGTTAGTGGGAGTGAGACATTTGATAATGTCATTTTGATTGCGCCCGATCAGCTGGACTTGCGTCATTGTTATGGTACAGGGTGTTCAAGAGCTGTCCACCCAATTGGGGCCAGGTATATCTGTCGGCGTGTTTGTAGGAGACACACCTGGTTGATCAGCTACTTGAACTACTTAATAGCCGCTTCAGTGGTAACATAGGTCTAACGCACTACTCTCGTGTTGGACTATACTGCCGAAGATGGGTAGATCAAAGGTTAGATCACGGTTGGGTGCACTAAGTTTTTTCCCCCCTAAATGGTTTTCCCCATTTTCACTTAACGCAAATGCGAGGGCATTTTCTCTAAATTAAACCTTTCTAATCTCTAACCCACTGGTGTAATTAGTACATAGGGGTATAACACAAACGGGTAGTAAAACGTGGTGCTATATAAAGCTTAATTAATAGGATATAATATATATTAAATTCTTGGTCACTGACATGTTTTTTAAAGCCTATAATAGAGATTAAAACCAGTGATATACACTTGTTTACCCAAAAAAATGGTCAAGACCACTAAGATATTAACCTGCTTTTGTGGCCGCATGGTCTTAGGCGTAAATCTTGTAATAAACTAAACTGCAGATGACAGAGAGATAAGGGTTTTTAATACGGGTCGGCTTACTGAGGGTGGTTTTCCCTAAATGGTTTTGAACTT
>CABFOV010009832.1:0-12720 GCA_902141375.1 Timema poppense
ATATTAAAAAAATAGGGTGCGATTATTCGCGTAGACTTTCTCTCTGATTTACTTTCTATGAATTAAAATATTTATATAAATGTTGTAAGATGTGTGAAACGAAATGATAGACTTGTTGCAGGAACATAATGATAAAACGACCACCACAATCTACAAAAGAGCTTAAATGAAATAATGAATGAAACTGTTACAGGAACATATTGAGAAAAATTTAACATCTTATGTTCACATAAGATTTCCCAGACAGAAATTTGAAAAATATATTTGCCTATAGTTCGGAAACTATTGATTCTATATAAATAATATTTCTAATAAAACATGTTTAATTTTAATATTTATAAATCTTTGCAATGATAAGATATTTTGTACCTCAAAGAATTGCGGAGTTATGATCAAAGTTGGAGATATCGGCTTATAGAACCCTTTAAGTCATTTTCCCGGGAAAAAGAAATACGCCATTTTGTTTGTGATTATATACAGTGCTTAGAAACGAAATTTAATCAAAATATTTAGAGCCAATTTCGAGGAGAAAAAAATAATCTCTTTTAGATCCTAGTTAAACAACCCGTTATTTTAGGGTTAAATATCCAATTCTAAATATTACTTAGGGAAATTTAAGTCCAATAGGTAAAATGGTTTGGTCTCTAGGTTAATATACATACAGATAGATGGACAGACAGACAGACAGACACACAGATGGCATCGTGAAAGCAACTTATTATGATTCAGAAGGTCATGAAACTTCAACCATTATAAAAATCTGGCGTTCGATTTATTTTGATAATTACAATACTTTCCCTCTTCAAGGGGTCAAAATTAAGTAAAAATATATTTAAATAGTGTCACTAGTTTCTTTTCCATTATTTTCAATAAATATTCCTGATTACTGCACCATAATGTGGTGACAGCTCTTTCGAGCTCTAGCCAATATCTGCCTAAGCTACACGTTAACCGTGGGGTAAGATGGGCTACTAATATTTCCCATCATCTAAGTCATTATTTAATGTGGAATTATTGATCAAAATTAGTGGAGTAATTTATTTTAACACAGCCGCAGTAATGAAATTGTAAATATTTGTTGCTACAAATTTTTATTCAATGTTATTTCATTTTAAATTATAACTTTCCATTATTCTGAACGTATAACGTGCCCACATAATTTCCTAAGGTATTATCAAGGTGTGTTTAAAGATAATTAGGCTAGCACTTAACTATAAAATCTAAACTAAAAAAATATTTAGGTAAAACGTGGCGAAATTGGAATAAAATTTAAATAAATGTATGTGTATCATCAAGTAAATAATTAATAAAACTGAATATTATGTTTTTAAATAAAAAATTAAGAAACTTTTGCTCCAAATGTGACGTACTAAAATTGGACAACAACATTTTTAATATAGAAGGATTGACAAATATTTTAACTGTGTTATAATGTATTGAAGGTTTATAATAATATATTAAACTGATGCAGATAATATATTAAAAGTATCTGCCTAATCTTCAAAGTAATGCAAAATAAGTTGGTATAGAAATAATTAAGTTAGCCGATAACCAAACGTGAAATTTATGTTACCAAATTTTCTTAGATTAAGATTGATATTTCTCGAATAATTTTCATTAAAATATATTTCATGACATTTTTTTATATAAATAATTTAATCCTACTTTTTTTAAAGTAAAATAACCCAACAACAGGGAAAAAAATGTGTAGGCCTACATTTGAGTTCACGTACAGTTAAATTTGTAAACATTTGGTACTTTAAAAAAATACAACATTTAAATCCTTATATGGATAGCATTCCTTTATAAACAAATGTACTAGTATTACTTTATAATCCAGTCAAAATTAATCTGGAGTTTAATTCAAGTTCGTGTTTTGTTAATATAAAGTGACAGGAAATATATATAACTGTAGAGGTGACGTTCTAAGACAAGTAAAATGTTAAATTTACGATAAAAATACAATCTATTAACGATAGCTTGTCGATAAACAATATAGTCCAGTCAGAAACTGGAAGTCCATGAATAATTTAAAGGGATCTTTTTTTATGACTGAAAGTTTAGGTCATAATAATAAAATTTAGCCTTGGAGTGATTTTTTTATTGGCGCCTTTCAACCGCCATATTGCAAAATAGTGGACGTCTTGCTTTATTTAGTGTTAAATTATTATCTCGTGAAAAAATATACCTAGATAACCCCAAATTTTTATTTTATTTATTTTACTCCCACTTAGATATTTTATTGTGTTTGTCAAGAAAGAAAACCCAATTAATTTAAAAGTCATTACTAGATATTTTAGTAGCCTATTTATTCTCATTTAAATTTAAGAATGAAACACATGTTTTTAATATGTCTGTTATTGTTTAATGTAATTTTCCATTTTTTGAATGAATTAAATTATGTTAATCACAAATACAAGAAAACAGCATGATATTATGAATATGATTATGTTGCACCATATATATCAAGTCTGACTTTCAACGTTAAGTCCATTATCTTGAAATTATTTAATAAATCAAAAGATACATCATAATTTTCATCCTCCTCAACAGTTTCTTCTTCTGTTGCTGAGTTGTCATCAACTTCTACCTCAATAAGTTCAACTTCTTTTTCTTCTTCGGCTTCTTCGGGAAGATCAAACGGAATTTTTGGAAGTTCTTCTTTCATATGTGTTATCGGGACTAGCATACCTCCTTGAGTTTTCCATCCATGATCGGTTGTTTCTAACCCTTTCCCTATTCTTGCATTTTTTTATTCAAATGCTTGGAGGTAGACTCTCATGCTATGCTGCTTAAATGAGTCATCATCTGGAGGCAGTTTTAGAGAATCACAGCCATTCAGTGCAACCCATGTTTTTATTGACTCCAAAATTAGCCATAATTTTTAGGACATTTTTGTTCTCTTCCTTTAGAATGGTCTTCATTGGCTTCGTTTTGCCACATCCGAAAAAAACTTCAACACTATATACTCCTGTGAATGTGTAGAGAACAACAACAGCAGATGATACTTCCTTAATTGGAAAGAACTTGTGACAATCAAAGAAACTTGGTGGTTCTCCTGACTTATTTTTATACGTATACATCTTCTGGTCCGTTAAAAAGCTGATGTGCGATTACACGACCCACGCATTTGTGTCTTAGAAGTAATAAAAAATTGTATCATCCTTTACTGTGCAGCATGGTAGAAAGCTCTAGTGTCAGCTTCACAGCCTCAAACTGTTGCACTGTCTCACCAGTTTTAACATTGATACAACCATTGTTCTTTGTGAAGAACCATGACACATGATTCCCACAATCACGCCATTCATTGAGGAGGAAGACTTGTAGTCTTTGATTGTTTTCAAGGTTTGAAAGAAACTGTCGACACTGAGCTCCAGAGGGCATGCAATAGTTTCTACTGTGAGGGTAAATGTTTGGTGCAAAACCGAAAAGCTGCACTCGTATTTTCTGTTCATATTGCTTTGGATTTGCTTTCATGGTTTCTTCATCACAAATATAATTAATTAAACGAAACGTTTGAGCTTCAGGATGACGTGACACCATGTAGTTTGAGAGCCTGCAGGTGTATTCTGAACAAGTGTTTGCAGGAGGAACTTTGTTCCAAGCCATACCAACATCAATTATGCTTGGTAAGCTTGAGGACAAGGCTTGGCTTCAAGGCTCAACAATGACAATAACTTTGATTGAAATGGATTGTGTAATTCACTATCAGCCATAAATAAAGACAAATTTACTGGTGTTATCCTGTATTCAAAAATACACTTTAAGGGCATAGGAGGCGTTTATACTTCCGTAATGAGATCAATAACCTGTTTAATGGCCTTCTGGTCTTGTATTTATAGTTTTTCCTGCTTTTTTTGTGTGTGGATTTTGCTACATTTGATTTGGATATTAGAGATTATAATTTTGGAATCTGACTGTCGATAAGCTTGCTCCCAGTTGAAAGTCGTTCTATATCTTCTCCTACTAACATGATTCCCTGTGAATGAGCTTCATGTAGACTTCTGATAGTTTCTGCATAAGCCTGCACTTAGAGAATGACGTTCTGGCTGATTCAAATCCCAAGGAATCGAATCCCATTCTTACAAAGATTTTTTTAACTCCTTCAGTTACCAAGAGATCTTTTCTTTTTCTTGAAGGACCTACTTCAGAATGATAATGATCACTTCTTTGCATTGGAGTACTTTTCAACAACTGCCTCGTAAGTACCTCACCGCTGACCTGCTGAGAATGTTTACTGCATTCACGGTTGGGTTCTTGGTAAAGTTTATCCAACCTCCAATTTTCCTGTTTTTGACTGTTTGTTCATTGTCATCTCAATGATTTGATCCGGGGGAAGTTTGTTGTAGTTTTTTCTACTTAAAGAGATTAAATAAATTCCACTCATATGAGCCTTTTTATCTTCTGTCAGTGTTAAAGAGAAACAAATTGGGCATAATTAGTGGGCTGCCAACAAGGGGAGCATGCTGCGACAACATGATATATATTCAGAAAACCTTACCCCACTTCTGATGCAGTGATAATGTTGGAACAGAATTTCAACATCGAGAATGTATGACAGCCAAAACTTGGCCATATCAGAATCACCATATAAAATATTATTAAATAACTTGTCCAAGAACGCCTCGAAGGCTACAAATTGAATCAAGTCCTCATGTTGTAATTCTGATGTTAGCTCCACAATGTGCTTGACATAATCTAGGATGCTCGCATCTCCATTGATTTATATTTATATGAGCATTTGCAACAAGGATTCAACTATTAATTTATGAAGCCTTATAGCTCTGTTGTAATGTTTCCCATTAATTGCCTTTTGTAGATCTTATGGAGCTATAACACCAGATTCTATGGCTCTTGTATTTATTGTTCATGATTTTGGCAACACTTCTTATCAAACTTAGGTTATCTGTTTCCTAACTATTTACAGAATTTTCTATGTTTGATCCTCCATGTTTTGTGAAGAATACAATTGAAGAAAAGTTTCATCGATATCTTGACTGAAATCCTAATTCCTTCCCAAAATGCTTCTCTAGATTTACACGTAAAGCATGAAGCGCAGATATATCATCACTGGTGTCTCTTATTTCAGTATCAGTAAGCATTAGATCCCACTGTAATTGCTCATACTCGCAAAGTAGATCTCTTAGTATACAAACTTCCTTTTTAGTAACCATATACTTAGTAACAAAAGCACAAAGTTCAGATAAACACTTAGTTTTCATTTCTCTAACCCAAATCTACCTTTTTCCAATTTTATCTGATTTTATTTCACCTGCCCTAACATTGTAGACAGGTCGGCAACATGTTTTCCAGCAACCTTTATGTTCCCTAATGTCTAATGATGCTGCTTTTAATATCCCCCCTTCACTATCAGAAAATGTAATTATTGCTCGTAAGCGATCCCTTGTTAGTTTGTCCTCAACAAATTCCAAGGCTTCTGAAAAAGTAAGCCATGCAGTTTCACTTACTATTCTGTGGTATTGTACTGATTCTCTAGTTTTATCCTTATTTCTGGCAAATTTACATTCCAGTGATTCCAAACAAGTTTTCAAGAGAGAAATGGGCACAGCTAATTCGTTTTCCAAAGATGCGTTCCTTTTCAGGTTCTGGGTATAGCAAATAATATTCTTTTGCAGATACAGATTTCTTTTGTTCCTTTGCTCGGTTTAGTTTTGTGCCTGTGAGGTTTAATCTGAATATTTTGTTAATTCTCTAAGACATATTTTCCCGTTCGAAACGTTCTTAAATCTTATCATTTGATGTCCCTAAGTCTTTCCATTCTACTGATCTTTCCATAAGTTTTGACCATGTACCTTCATTTGACTGTTGAAGAGGGTTTTTGTTTGGATGTCAATGAAATTTCACAAACAACACAAACTACACTATTTTTCTTAACTTTTTTTTTTTCTTTGGGCTTAGTGGCTTAATAATTCCTCTCGTTTGGTTCTATAAGACGAGGTCTGGGTATCCATTCTTAAAGGTCATTAAGGATTTTAAGTTCACTCTTCATTGTGATCTGAAACAAAAAGTATAAACAAAAATAATCAGTAAAAAAATTTACACGTGAATTAAATTACAAGTAAAACAATAGCTACGAAGAAACTAACTTATCAATCCCAAGTTTTCATGCGGTACTAGAAGAAAAGCATTCAAGTTGACAACACTGACTTGGAGAAGAAAACAAAATAGTTGGTGGCACGCAGACAGAACCGCTGAACACAGAAAAAGAAACAACTCAAAAACTAAAATATATTTTAGTTTGCCATTTAGTGGTGAATACGCAAAAATATTGTGTCCATTCTAAATTATTACAAGTACATAATTACACAGTCATGTATACAATTTCGCTTCAAAATTCAGAAATGAACATCACCTTTGGGAAAACCAAAGCCGCAAGAAGACATAATTTCACTGGCCATAATGATCGGAGGTACCAACATTTAAACTGGAAAAGCTACTAGGGCAGTGTTCTTCTATTTTGTTATGTTATTTACCCGTTTAATATATGAAAGTACAAATATTTCAAAAACGGGTAGAGCTACAGCAAAAATGGTTTATTTTAATATTCTAAACATTATTTGTTTGAAAACATTTTTATTGTCTCTTTTTGTTTTTGAGTTACAGCCAATAGTAATATTATTAAAAAATGGTGTCAACTTTCCAAGATGGTGACCGAAAGCCACAAAAAAAAACTTCCCCGCTTAATCTCCTCAAAGATATATAGTGATTAAATTCCAAAAATTTAAAAAGTTCCTCCCCTGGCTATTTATGGGTTTGTGGTTTCTAACTGGACCAATAGGCGTTCCTAATGTCACTCAACCCAAGAAGTCAGCAGGACGTTCATTAAATTCGATCAAAGTGCAACGTTTAAGAGACGATGTCAAACAATTTTTTAATCACTTCAACTTGTTAACACCTGTTTCAGTCGGTGACCGCATGGTATGAGGCGTCACTCTCACGTTAGACTAGACTGCCAATGACAGGGAGATAGAGATTCGAATACTGGTGGGGCATTCTGAGGTTTATTTCCAAAATGGGTTTCCACTCTACCTCCCCGAAAATTCGGGTACACTTAATCTAAATTCAACCTTCTTTATCCTTAACTCACTAGAGTGATTAGTACATATGCGTATAACCTGAACAGGTAGTAAGGCGTGGTGCTAAAAAAACTTGTTAACTCTACATGTTAACTTCAACCTTAGCTTATTTTTTTAAATATTTCCAATGAAAATGAAATATTTTTAAGAAATTTGAATAAGATTTAAATAAGATAAGCTACCCATATTAAATACACTGATAGGGATGACATAAGGTAGAATTTGGAGGAAATGCACCAAAATTTGCTCGATGGGTGAGTGAGAAACCAATTAGAAAAAACAACCATCAGTACGCCCAGCTGGGTTTCTAACCCAGGCCGTTCGTTAACGGCAATACCAGACTCGATACACTTGACACTCAGACAACCTTACTAATTATTTGGGCAATAAACTTGGTTCAAAATTGGCGAAGTTATTTTTAGCACCGCGCCTTACTACTTTTTCAAGCTATACACTTATGTACTAATTTCGATAGTGGTCTAGGAACTATGATGGCTGGATCTAAAGGAAGTGTACACGTATTTGCGTGGAGAGAGAGTAGGAAACCATTAAAGGAAAACCACCCCCAGTACACCTGACTGGGATCGAACCACGATTTCCCCATCATTGGCTGTCTATAGTCTATTGCTAGAGTAACGCCTTAGGCCATGCTGCTACCAAAGCGAGTGGTTTAGTTTTGATCAAATAATAAATACGTCTGCCATCATAGTAGAACTCCATACCAGCCTTTGTCGGAGCTAAATCTCTACCAATAATTATTGTGGTTACGATCGAATCAATTTGTTGAATAATAAGTTAAGATTTCTCTCTCAATGAATGCCCATATTTGAGGCAAACACATTTGACTAACTTGATAGGAAATCTGTCGTTTCAGCAGTCGGGATAGTACTAAATATAATGTTAGCTCCCAAATCAAATGAAGTATTAGGATAACAGAAAGGGAAATGGGATTGGTTCAGTGGTCTATAGAATTATTGTTACTCCACCCGCCATATGGAGATATGTCTCACGGAATATTAACAAGTCTACCCCATTTATATTGACTTTAGTAGAAGGGAATAATATAGACTTGATAAATGAACCTTCAATTGTTTAGCAGGATTATTATATAGGTTGTGATGGTCAGTGCACCTGGCTAAAAACCTCGGGGTCCCGGGCTCAATTCCCGGCTGGTACCAATGTTTTTTTCTCTTAAAGGGAATTATCCCAACAGTCACAAGGGGTTGGTAAATTAGACTCAAGTTAGGTCTAAGACTCCCAGTGGCTCACACCTCCATATTCACTATCATCACATCATCTAATTGGAGAGTGTAAAATTATTTATTAAAATACACCTTCATTTGACCCGACCGGTATTCGTCTCCCGATATCCTTGTCATAGGCAGCTTAGTCTATTACGAGAGTGACACCTTAGATCATTCAACCATCTAAGTGGGCAATAAGACAGTTATAAGGGTGAGTTGTCACATATAGGCTTATTTTTCAAATCTAGTTTGATTAGAATAAGTCTAGGGAATGTTTAAAACAAATTGAAACTGTAATTGAGTACATTACGTCTAGAATAATTCAGAATGTGTTTATTAAATGGATCTTACAAAATATTTTGTGCGATAAAATTTTAGTATAGTCCTCTTCGAATTCCAATAGTAACCTATCACCTTATTCTTAGAGCAAGTGATACACGCGTCAGTGGTCACGGGGTCCATGGAGTCAGGTTCACAATATATTGGGCTATCAGCGACCGGGAAGGTTCGAGATTCGTATCTCAGTCGGGTGTATTGGAGGTGGTTTTTTCAAATTTAATAAATCGCCGTGTGGTGGAACTTCTTCTAATACAATCCTGCCCATCCTAAATCTTTTTATCAAGCAGTTAATAGGTTTGAAGGTAAGCGAGCTAATATGAGCCAATAAATTTGGTAGCTGGACCCTCCTCATCCCAGTTGTCGCATCATACGTCAATTTTAGAACGGCAATTTTGTAGCCCTTAGATTTTTAAAATGTAAATTGGAAGTTCAATCTTAAATCTAACTCCAAATTAAATATACCCTTCTTTGAATATTTTTTAAATCTAATTATTTTGGCACATCCTTTGAGTATAAAAAAATTACGAAAATCAGGTTTTTAAGAAATATTAAAATCATTGTCTTAAAGAATAGCTTCACGCTATATAGAATAAAAAAATAAGGTTTCAAACACCTCTCTTTCTTAAGGGGTGGAATTTAATGGTCTACGAAATTGTATTTTAAAATATAGTTTTCAACAAAATATAGGAGAAATTTATCAGAAGGTTTCTGAGTGGATAAAAAGATTAAATTTTAAGTTAATAATTAAAAAATAATAACACTTTATGCGTAAGTGTATAATTATGAGATTAAATCAAATCGTAGGAAACCTAAATCTACTCTTTCTCTATCAAATGCCATGTTTTGATACGAGTCACAAGACAATATTTTAAGAAAATATAAGATTGTTTTATGGGGTCTTACGTAAGTTAACACACCTTCTTTTTTAAACTTAACCTTTTAACTGGTCAGAACTTTCACCTATATTTAGGTGAAAACACTATTAAAATTATTAAACCACATAATAAATAATCAGGGATTTCAAAATGTTTTCAAATATTTTCAATATTACCCCATGCAGCTTTCCTAAAAAGGGGGGGGGGACTGTAGGAAGGGTGAGTTAAAAATAGTAGTTTTGCAGTTTTAAAATATATATATATATTTAAATAAATCAAATATTACTCCTTTATAAACATAAAGTTTAATTTTCTTCACACGGTGCTATCAACAGTTGTTTATTATCTGTCATAAGCATAGCGGCATTAGATTATAAACATTTTAAATCAAGAGAAAAATTTGTCGTTAAATTCTTGGAAACCCTCGACAAATATTCACCAACACTGTTGAAATTACCATATACAGAAAATTAAACTAAATGTTTCTACTTGTTCAATATTTGATTTATTTTGACCCCCAAAAAAATTAAGCTGCAAAAAACACCGACCTTTTCTCGCGTCCCCTACACTCCCTCCCCCTTCCCTGCACCCTCCACACCGACAAGCTTGGTGTAGACTTCCCTCTCATCTCTTACTCGGGATAACCACGTTCATTCCCGACCAAATTCACCGGGAGCTGTTGGTTCCGTGAATATAACGTGTTCTCCTTATTCGAGGTTCATCCGACCCCTATCACCCTCACCCAAGAAATAAAAAGAAAAACCTAATTCGAAATGGGAAAGAAAACTTTACCCAAAAATGTTCTCCGTTAGTTGTCGCAAGTCAATTACATTCTAAGTGACGGAATGTTGTTAATCAGATGTTTAACGACCGTTTCTATGCACAGCTGTGATCTTAACTCTCTCCGATTGTTCCTTCAAAAGTATAAAAAAAAGAGGGTAGGAGGGGAATCAGGGTCGAAGAAAAGTTTTTTTTTAGTTCTTTTTTTCTCGGGAACGGCTCCCATGTGACTACTTGACTCGCGACTAGAATTAACTTTGAAGTTCATTTGCACACTATTTCAAAGGTCCTCGATAGTGGGCGTAATCTCCACTTGGGTGAGGGACCCGTTCGTTGGCGGGGGCTGAGTGTTTCGGGGGACCAGATATAAAGGTCCAAAAGAGCGACCATTAAATGTGCCTAAGTTTAATTTCTCTCAAACCCTCGAAGAAAGAAGTATTATGATGGCCAGAAAAAAAAATCTAAATCGAGATTTTGATATTTGTCAACGTTTCTTGACCCCCCCTGAAAGCAAAAAAAAAAAAGTTGTTTCGCGATTACGTCTGTCTGTCACTCGGACGAGAGCCGAAACGATTTTATATATCAGGCTAGAACTTGATATCCAAGGTTTTTTTATAGGGTTCCCTAGAGGGGTTTTTGGAATTAGATAGCTAACCCTAAAATTAAGGATAATTTACTGAAGGGCAAAAAAGAGAATATATCAATTTTCTTCCAAATGGCTCGGAAGTTTGTTATTACATTTTGAATCAATATATTGTTTAACATTAAACATAAAATGGCTATTCCCATTTTCCCACGAAAATTACAGAAATTTTCAATTTTGTTTATATCTCCGCATATATTTGAGATACGAGATAACTTTTCATCATAACGTTGTAGGACTATTAAAAGTAAAAATCTTTTATTCGGAACATATTTTTATAAAACCAATATTTTCTGAGCTTTAATAAAAATATTTTTTATTGAGTTCTTTATAATTTAAATTGACAGTTCCGCTCTTAGGTATAAAAGATGTTCCTCTTTTCTCAAATGTTTCCGTAAAAGTTTATATTATTTCATTTATGCTCTTTGGTTGAGTGTTTCTGCAACAATGTATATATGATTTTGTTTCACACATCTTAAAAGAGTTTTTAATAAATTCACATTTATTAAGATTAAAAACAAAGTCTTTGTGGTTCACCGTACCATTAAAAAAATAATTTCCTGCACCACGTATTTTTATTTTACTAAATGGTTTCCCCCACTCCATCCATCACGAATTCCCCTCTCGTTTCTACTTTCATCATCCTTACCTCATTAGAGAAAATATGAGGTGATTAGTAAGAATTAGAGGACAAATAAAATCACTAGAAGGTATTATGACCATTTTAAAAGCGAAATATAAATACCGTTCAATTTTCATCGGAAAATGTGGGTAGAAAAAAAACAAAAATCTTTATTTGCTGTCAACATTGATAATATTTTACAAATGTTTTAGTGTTTTTTGATAGATAATTATATTTTATCAAAAGTGACAACTGAAGATAACATGAACTGACGTATCAATAGTTGCCAGATAATGTTTTCCCTATATATTATAATTGAACTTAAATCTGTACATATAATAATAATAATTGAAGAGCAACCTACTTGACTTAAATAGCCAAACCTGTCAGTATCGTGTCATGTCGCCAGGATAATCATAGCTTGTTAAAACGTACACTGTGTTATGTTCTTCCTCATTCTGTCCCCATTTGACCAACCAAATACCTCAGATAGGACTGTATTTGTGTTGATACCGGACCAATGAGTGTTCTACTGAGTGATGAGAACATATAAAAGGTACAGTTTAAACTAACTCTGATATAAAGTGTCACTTGCGCAATATACTGGACTGCCGATGATGTCAGCGGGGTTCGAATCTCAGTCAGGTGTAATGAGGTGCAATGGTTATAAGTTATCCTCTCACTCAAATGTGGGTACATTTCCTAAAATTTAAACCTTCCTCATAACTAACACATCAGTATAATTAGTACTTGCGTATAAGCCGTACGGTTAGTAGAACGTAGTGCTAAAAAAACCCACTAGCTATGATCAACCTGTCAGCTGGTCCATGACACGCCACTTAAGTCTAGTACAAAACTAATCTCCCATTTTGAATAGCACCATGCTTCCCCTCCCCCTCCTGCACCTGTATTAGGTCCCCCTAACCACTCATCCACGGGGGATGTGATTTCTGTGTAACGAGTCAGTCATCTGGACGAGCCACCGCGACGGAAACTACAACTGAACTCCAAGCCTCCAAAATTTGAAAGGAGGGGGCTTGAAAAGAGTGTTGCGGGGCAAGGGGAAGAGCTCCCCTAGACGCACCCTCAGTAACGATGCTCTTAACTCCATCCTCCCCCC
>CABFOV010009833.1:0-5000 GCA_902141375.1 Timema poppense
GCAAGCGAGACAAAACCACCCGTTATTTCTGAGCCACGCGATATAAATTTGATTTCACATTGACTTTGTATCAAGGGAAATAAATGCCTCGATAACAATCAAAGTGTTGGCGGCGTGACTAATCAATTACGCGGGACCAGGTCCCGAAGGTACAGCTATTATTGGTTGACCTATTTTTTACCCTGGGTGTCGATAACACACTAACCATCCACCCACAAGAGCTTTCAGCCCAATTTAGGACACCGTGTGCTACAATAATTGCTTTGAAAGAGGTTTGTTCATGCAATTGTTTCGAAACCATTCACGTGTGCTTGCAATTTGACCAGAAAACTGGTTTACAATACGCATTGACTGGCTTTACGAAACTTTAAGACTTGATCCAGATAATTTCATAGATTCGTACAAAAACCCATCAAGTCTGAGCAGGGCTTGTATTCTATTGGAAAATAAGAGGTCAAGGATATGTCAACCACCTTTGAGAGTTTTGAACAAATTTACTTTCCCTCGACATCTCGGGGAGAAAGTAGACTATTGTGATCGTAAAAAAAAATCAAACTAGAAATTTCGATAAATATTAAAGTTTCATGATATACTGAAACAAAAAAGTATTTTCACAATGCTGTATGTCTGTACCTCGGACTATAGCCGAAACTATTTTACACATTAGGGCTTTAATAAGGGCTTTTGTAATTATATGTCTAGCCCTAGATTTAGGGGTAGTTTGGTGAAGGACAAAAATATAGAAAAGAAATCTATAAATTCACTGTAACGGTTTGGATTTGATTTTATAGCTAGATACTGTTTATCTTTATAAATAATTTGGCCCTTCTAATTGTCTCATGGATGTGATTTTAAGGGTACGGATATTTGAGATTCGATGTAACTTATCATTGTAAATTTGTGGTATTGTTAAAGATAAAACTATTTAATTTGAAAAATATTTTTATATAACCAATCTATTCTGAGCTATAAGCAAATATATATTATTTTTAGTTCGGGTCTTTGGAAATGAATTTGATTCTTATATTCTTTGGTGGACAAAGATATTTCTCTTTTCTTAATGTTTCTGTAACATTGTTTGTAGTTCCTAATGCCATAGTGTAATTAAGTAACAGTGAATATTATTTCATGTATGATCTTTGGTATAATGTTTATATCACAATATATACATATATTATTTCGTTTAGTATATATTACGTGATTTTAGTAAATGTATATTTTAAGGTGAACGCGAGAGAAAGTCTGTGCAGTGCACCATGCCATTTATTTAATTGTAAAACCAATGCTTTCTCTTAAAAATTCGCTAGTATTTTTAGAGACAATTTTTGCAAAGAATGGCTTACACGATGCGAGCTAATGGTCAGTCAGTAAGACAGTAGCCGTCCTGTTAGTAGCTCGGAAAATTGTATGCATATTCAGAGCAGATTCACCGTCAACTTTCGATGCGACTCTGTTTTACTGAGAAGAGGGAATTTTGAGGCCTACCAGGTTCGATCCTTGGCACGAGCTAAAGGTGGAGGGATAAACTCACTGACTGACCTAAGGCCCACTTAAGGGCTACCACTAAAAGATTGATTCGTTTTGTGATACATTTCATTACTCCTCACCCCTTCTTCCTAGCCCAACACCTATGCTTCCCACAAGACTCGGTTGTGAACCAAACAATCCAAGGTGCTATGAGACTTTTCCATTCTAACTCCAGGCAAATATAGGTACACTTCACCTGTCCTCAATTATACTCAACCTAATACTTTGTGTAGCCCAGCCATATGTTGCAACCTAATGACCAATCATCCTAAACTACATGTCCACCGATGAGTAGTAAAATACTTTTCATCTCATTTTTTTCAAGACAAGATTTTTCCTCCTTTCTCCAAGCGAATTTCGACTCTCAAAACCTAAGACCTAATAAAAGTTCCCTTTGAGTAAGAAGTAAAATTATCTGTAACCCTGTTAAAAACACTTTGAAGAAAAAGAGATGGTTTGGCTCATCACTCCGGCCCCAGTTGACCTCGTCTATGCCACGCTCCACTCCGTTCAACTCCACAAACACATCCCGGCTCTATCAACATTGAACTGACTCAAGAGGCCTGGCTTCATCCTTCATCACAACCAATAAAAAAGATTGACGATATACACAGATTGGGTGCGCGTAGCCGAAACTGTTCAAAGACAATCAGAATATTGTTGAGCGCACCGTTTTAAATAAGCATTGACTATTGGAGTATGTTATGGAAGTTTTCTACCCCATACCCCTCTCTTCCTCCTTTGGTTCCGCACCATGAGAGCACATGGCTTTACTTTGTCTGGTATATTAAGAGCACCGTTCTGTAATGCCGGTACACATTGCACTGCGATCAGTGGGTGAGAAAGGTTGTTGCTAAAATAGATTTACGTTGATACTATCACAATTCTATTTAGCTTTAAATTTTAAAATTACGGTTCAGGATTTCTTATTTAAATACTTATTAATTTACTCTACCTAGCCTCCTTTAAATTGCTGGCGGGTCATAGTATATGATGTTGGTTGAATGTAGGGCCGTGAGTTAGCAGGTTTTCTCACTAATCTGGGCTTTATAATTAACTTAAATGTATACAGTTGTGATATTTATTTCTGAATTGAATTCTGGTTGTTTGTGTATATTACGCCCAATTACGGCCAGAGATATAAATGCTGTTAAGAACTCTTTGTTCGCTGTTTGAGAACCGCCGGTGGTGGCGTGTAAGTGCCTTTAAGATAACTAGTGATTTTTGCTATCCTTCTTGATTACTTTCCTAGGATGTGTATGGAGGTCAGTCTATCTTCTGATTGTAAGATTTGTTTTGTGTCGCCATTTAAGAACATGGGAAGGAGTCCCGCATGTTCCATAAATTATGATTCTATGATTGTTGTTTTCAATTCCTGCGTTTAAAGTTATTCATTTCTCACTCCCACTTAGAGATTTTTTTGTTATGTTATTTTTTAATAAAATAAACTCTCTTGTGACTAACCTGTCAATTATTATTGAGTGAAGGTAAGGGGGTGAGTTACATATCGATGTCTAAGATTTTCCCACCACTTTACAAGCTAATACTTATTTTTAATGTTAAGTACACAAGTATTTATGTTAACATTAGCATCATTTCTAAATTCACCCTGCTCATTTATAGCTCCTAGACTGAATTTGAATGTAAGATCGAAAATATTTATGCTTGGGGGTTTCAAGATTTTATTTCAGGTTGGTTGGACTTCATATCTAAATTCGACCTTATCATTCTAACTAGGCTAACATGGAGAGAGAGAAGTAAGACCCTTACTATAGATCATTATCAAGATTCAATGACTGGAAGGTATAATATAGAGAGAAGACGGGAAAACACAAGTCAGCTCGAACTCAGAACATCACACTGTATATCAATAGTGTATAACAATCGTAATTAACTTGTTGATGACAGTGTACAGTGGCTAAAAACATCTTCGCCACATAGCCTCCACCACGTATAAAAGTGCAATTACACTGTCCCCGTCTAACCGAGAAACCAGTGCCATTCATGGGTCCTCCGAGCACATCAACAATCCTATCATGTTAAACAAGAAAAACAAGACTGTTTCCTCGGAAGGCTACGTAGTTCGGCTGACTTTCCCCGAGTAGCGGACGCTGCTCAGGCGCTAAAACTTGGAGAAATAAAGCTCTTGGTGATCACGTGGTTTTCCCAATTCCCCGTATTATCTCCCTATTGACGTTGTGCGCAGGCATTAATGGGGGAATCTCACGCTAACTTGCTGATAGTGACATCATTGAACTTGTGTATCCACCCTCCCTTATTTTTCTCACAGTGAAAATTTGAATATAATCGTGTACCAGGCAATGATGCTTTTAGGATCTTTCTACATGTATGTCTACGTTATATTGGAATAGCATTATATAATTTTTAAACCCGGGAACAGTTAAATTATAGCTAATTATGTAGGGACCTATTTGGATTTTCTTCGGCATATTTTAATTTAAGAATGATTTTACTACCTCAGTTTTGTTGGGTAATTAGATTATTTATGAATCGCGGAATTTTTTTGGACGTATTTCTTTAAAGTTAGATTCTATGGTAGTATAATCAAGTCAAGTTTTTTTATTTATATTTGTAGGGTATATTGCGCTATTATGATTGGGATCCTGTCTTACTGTGCTAGTCGTTCTAAATAAAACTTATATGTATTGTTATCTTACTTTCCATTGCTACGCAAGGAGAATTTCGATTAATATTTGTCGACCGTTATTATACAGTCAGTATGTTTGTAAGAGATATATTAAGTCTTTTTGTGTAGGTTTCCCCGCGTCACGGGTAGTTGGACGATAATAATATCTTTACTTATTTCTAATGTAGCCAGGTGTAAAGTTAGGGGCATATTCCTACTAGGTGATATGGATAAGATAGGAGATGTGATACAAATAGACTTCCTAATATACGTGTTTCCCAAATTTAATTTCTTTTCAATTATTATTTACTATATTTTAACTTTTGGCACGTATATAAATTGGTTATATCAAATTATTATGAATGTACATTATATTTTATTGTGCATTTAATATTCTGAAAATTTATAGTAATTTCTTGATACATAAATAAATGTATTCTCTTCCCAATGTATATTGTTGCTATTGAGCATAGCCCGTAATCTAAAAACATAATATTGTTAACTTATAATAATAATAATAATATTTAGCGCCGCGTCTTACTACCCGTTCAGTCTCTAATGCTTTCGCGGCTAATTTTACCATCAATTTACCCCGAAAAGCCATAAATACTGTAAAAGAAAAACACACGATTAACTTAATAAGTTTTAATAGAATTATTATTTATTTATTAAGTAAATAGTTATCAAATCACAACTAGATACTGGTATCTAAAGCCTATTGAGTTAAAATATTTTTTTTCTATAACGTCATAATCAATAATAATAATAAAAACTAAATACTAACAGTAATATTTATTCGAAAATAAAGTCATATTGGAAAATAATA
>CABFOV010009833.1:10000-18083 GCA_902141375.1 Timema poppense
AGACGACACATTTGACTTAGTAGCACGAAGAAGTGATATTTTTATGTTTTTGTTTTAGCGTATGGCATTACTGAACGGGAGAGATATGTCAATCACGCCGGTCACTTATACGTGGACTATACGCTGCTGCGGTGGAATTAAGCGTTGCTTAAAATACACCAATGGAGGTTGTGTACACGTCCGCGTAATGACATGATTAGATTTGTAGTGAATATGATGGTGTGAGCCAGTGGGAGTCTTAAACCTAAACAAAGGCTTATTTACCAACCCCTGGTATATGTTGGGATCATTCCTATTAAGGGAAAAGTACACAAGGTACCAACCGGGAATTGAAACCGGTAACCCTAGATTCAAATACAGGTGCACTGCCCACTACACCATGGGGTCAGATACGCCCTAACATCTAACTAAGCTGTATTTCACTCTAACCAAACGTACTCTTCTGGTTCAGGCTATAATGCATAAGCAGCCGACAATTAATAATGATAATAAGTAAAACAGATAGTAAAAGTATAGAATTTTGTCATGTTTTAGGTTTGTATACCTATATATTATTTCTTTGTGCCATACGTCGTACAATCCAGCTTGGCAATCCGCATATTTACACTCATGGAGCAAGAAGAAGGAAGTTATAATTTAAAAGGAGTATTACCTCATTGGGGTGAAGGGATAATGTAAATAAATGTAATAAATTTTACTCTAAGAACACCTGGCATTGATTCGAAAATCAACCTACCTACTTTCATCAATAAGGTATATGGCGAGAATAACGTGTTATATTCTGCGACTACCTATGGTAAGCTTTCATTAACATTTAAAACCCAATTCCAAAGATGCAAAATGTATTTAAATTAAAGTTACTTTAACTCAACAAGAATTTAATTGATGATATATCAATAATCCTTGTCCACATTAATTTTTTGCCTTGATAATCTGCTTGATAGTTTAATAAAGCTGCTTTTTAATAAAGATAAGCTTCAAGGTGATGGTTTTTGCTCCTGAAATTAAATTATCTTTCAGTCTCTTTTATTCCCTCATTTCTTGTATTTACGAAAAACTTTTCGTAAGGGGTAGTAAAATACATTGTCTTGCTGTTTCCTTGTTGGATTTTCTGAGATAATTTATAGTTTAGTGGTGCTATAATTTCTATAAAAGCAAAGTATTGGAGTAACGAGAATTTTAATCATTATTTTATCAAATAGTAGATATTTAAACGAATGTTTGAAACATAGGTTAAGGTTGTATTTCTAAGCAACCGTTTGTAGATTAAAATATTACATATAATATATAGTTTCATATGTTAGATACATTTACACAAAAATATTCTTAATTTATAGTGTTTATATTAAATAGCACCATTTTTTTAACATACATCTCAAAATAGAATTGCAGTTCATGATTATTTCCAAGCCATTAACGAAATAAGTGCATCATCGGTTCGATTTGGCCAAAATATAAAAATCATTTCATCATTATCTGTGCCATTCACATTTACTTAGAAGAATCGATAGCGAATATATAGTATTGTGTAGCCAT
The DNA here is from genome assembly GCA_902141375.1 of Timema poppense. Classification (NCBI taxonomy): domain Eukaryota; kingdom Metazoa; phylum Arthropoda; class Insecta; order Phasmatodea; family Timematidae; genus Timema; species Timema poppense. The sequence goes on from CABFOV010009833.1 coordinate 11,537, forward strand.
ATATAGTATTATTAGATAAAATAAATTAATAAATGTTTCTATGGTTCAGATATTATAATAAAATTATATTTATGACTATACTAAATTAATATAATTGTATTCCTTCACCTCTGACAAGACATCTTGTGAATGTTAGGAATGCCAGGCCTCCACCGTGGTTCGGATTCCACGTTAAACTGTAGGTCCTTCATTTCATCTCACAATCACCCTACCATTACACATTAGCGTAAGTGCGTATAACCCAAACGGGTAGTAAGACGTGGTGCTAATAATAATAATAATAATAATAATAATATTATAATTGTATATGAATAAATATATATTAATTTACATATATAATGTATATAAGTATTCATATGCAAATAAATATATATAAATGTATACAGCAAATATGAAAATATCTCTCCCTCTCTCTCTCTCTCTCTATATATATATATATATAGGCTTATAAAAATAAATATATATAGGCATATACAAATAAATATACATATGTGTACTAAATTATATGTAACTATGTATACAAATATTATTATTTTGGCTCAGGTCTATAATTTAAATTTTTATTTTAAGTGATGAAACCTCATAAAATAAAACTTTACTGGCTAATTTGTTTTTCTTTCGATAGTACATTTTATACAGATGGTTAATTATGACTTCAACTAAGGTCTGTGAATGGTGGAGACATATTTGAAGATAGTAATACACATTGGCGTTAAGAGGGTATAGCCTTGTTAAAACAAATCAAAGTTAAAAGGTTGTTTGGCTCACCATTATGGCCCCAGTTGACTCGTCTTGGAAAGGCCACGACTCCACCAACACACCATGTCACTGTCAATAATGACTGGCTTGAGTACCGAGTTTCGCTGCTCGCCGCGAAAGATGTGCCGCGCCCAAGAAAAGAAGAAGAACGATATGCGCTAACTGAATCCATGAACTGAATGCACTCCGTCGGCAGTGCTTGGAAACTCAAATAACTATTAATCGGCGTGCATTTGGAAGCGAGTGGAGTGTTTGAGCATGTTATGGAAACATTTTACCCCTTAACCCTCTCCCCCTCCTTTGGTTCCCGCGCCTCGATAGCATATGACATATTCGTTTGATATATAACGGCAGGATTCTGTAATGCGGACACACATATCACTCAGATCACAAGGTGTGATGACCTGGTCGTAGGATAGTTAACGTATGAATATTCAAACACCCTTTTGTTATAATGTTCTATCTTTTAAAAATTATCGTTTTGGACTCTTAACATTTAATTTCATTAGTTACTAACTCAACATAGTCTCAATAAATTTGCTCTTTAGGCCATGGATAAGTTTGATGTGTTTGGACGGTTTGACCAAACCATATGTCAGTTTTTATATTGTGATCATTTTGAAGGACGTTTGGTTCTTGTAATATTTAGCTTGAAATCTATTTTATTCTCCTTACGGATGGATTTATATGTTAGAGTAACGCCATCTTGGGTCAGTTATAAATATGATAGCGTCGTAATTTAGCTCTGTCAATTTTAACTATTTGAGAGATTATAATCACTTGTAATTTATTTTAAGATAGTTTATTATTGTTGCAATATTGGAAGTTTGTGGTATGTTAGTTAAATGTGAGGCCACGAGTCGGCATGTTTTTACTCTTATATGGACTTTAATATTTGTACAGCTGTTTGAGGCATACGTTCCAAAATTCGAACCCTTGTTGTTTATTCCAATTATGTTCAATTACGATTGGGGAGATGTATGCTAATTGGGAACTCATTGCTATTGTTCGGACTGTTTGGGAATCGCCATTGATGGCAACTTAATATCTATCTCATATTTACCTGATTTATTATTAGTACCTGGATCTTTGTTTTGACTCTCAATTATTATTATGATGGGGCTAATAGGAATTTGTATGAAGGTCAATTTAACTTTAGATGGTATCATATATTTTTAGTCACCATTTAAATGCGTGGGAAAGCTTCCGACATATTTCAGTTGTTTCTGCCGCTTGAGCATTGGCGACATTCTATGATTCGTAGGTTCATAAAACCCGTTTGCCAATTATATAATTGTTATTTTCTAATGGTTATTTACTAACGCTTTGTATTTCTTAGTCTTTCATAGATCTGTAGTTGTTTATTACCTGAATAAAGATAAAACTCTCTTGTTATTATCCCCGACAGTTATTTATGTGTAATGATAGGGAGGGGGGGGGGTGACAGGGCGACGGAATAATCCTGTTATACATCACATGAATAAAGCCACCCCCAGTCACCCATCCTAGAATCAAACCTAAACCAGTATGTCACCCGTAAACCAGTTTACTGTCAGGCTTACAGCTTAGATCCCTTAGCTCTAATGTGTGGGTTGTAACACGGATGTATTTATATTGAATTATATTTAAATATAAACCTAGCCAGTAAGAATCCAAACTTATTTATTTCGACTATCCAACAAGAGTAAAGGCATCGTTATAATAGAACAACGATACTTTTATAAGCTCTGACAAATACTCTATCTACGTAATAAAAATAAACTATATATTTCTTTAATATCAGCTCTTCTCTATCGTCTGAGGATATAGAATAAAAACACATCCTCTCATAAGATAGAACCAGGAAGTTAATCAGGATAGTGAGTGAATCTTAAGAATATAGCTTATTGCAGACACATCTGACGACCACCGTAATTGCGTCTTTCAATAACCTAATGGTTTCACTCAGACGAGCATAAACTAAGACACGCGTCTACATAAGAGACGTGATTTAATGTAGTTATTACAGTTGCTGTAAAGCAGAACTTATTAAACTAATTGAACAGATTCTCAGAATGCAGCTGGAAGTACCCTGGATTTAAAAATCATAAACCTAATATGTCACTGAGCAATCTAGGTATTACTCTCAGTAAAACTGTCAAGTTTAGGGTTTCTACACTATACAAGGTAGCAAAAGGTTGGCTTGTTGCCAGAGTGTGGCCTGCAGGGTAAGAATTAAATGAGAAAATTGTATGGATGAACAAAAGGGGGTTATCCAGATAAATAATTTTTAAGGTGTCATTTATTCATTTGAATTTTAGTTAGTTCTCCTCAAATATATTTTTTCCCACTCTGTGTTCTCATCAGCCTAAGTTGTGGTTAATCTGAACTGTCAATGAGATGCGTTGTAATGAAAAGTTCCACATGTGTAGCAACTTGTAAAGTATCAAATTAAATAATAATTAATTGGTTAACATTATTACAAATTGGCGTAAAATGTTGCATCAAATTTATTTAGTTATAGCTATTAAACAACCTTCCTGGGCCGAGTACAAAATCACGTTGTGCCATAGCTTCTGATATAACATAAACATTAGTTCTTAGTATTATTAATAAAATGTTGGATAAAAAATTTGTCTTTTGACTAACGATCTCAAGTGTATTGAGAAACTCGCAAATAAACTTGAAAACCCAAACCTGTTTACTAATGAACATCTTGTGACAGTTGGTGAGGGAGGTTACTTAAACTAAAACTTTCAACCAGTCTTTCTATCTCTCTCTCTCTCTATCTATCTCTCTCTTCCCCCTCTTCCCTCCCTTCCACCATCAGCGTCCCATTCATTCAGTCGACTTCCCTGCTAACTCCAGCTTGATTAATGGCATTCATTGTTGTATAGTTTGCGCGTTTCGCCAACACACAGCGCTGCTGTCGGTAGATTGTTTACTCACCACTTGAAGTCTTGACGAAGTTTTGGGAGACAGTATCTATGCTCTGCACTTAGTGGAGGAACTCGAATGTACGNAAGTTTTGGGAGACAGTATCTATGCTCTGCACTTAGTGGAGGAACTCGAATGTACGCAATGCAGTCTGATTGCGAAGTGTGAAGGGTGAGTGATGGCATTGGTGTGTTGTTTGCTACCTACTGGGACAATAATGGTTAGTTATCAACTTACGACTTATTCCTTTACTAAATTCAATAAATGATTTCAATTTTTATAAGGTCCATGCTCCATATTATAAATTTCACCAAAGAGAAACCGTAGTATTTTCCCAAGGGAAAATTGATTTTATTCCCACATATTATACTATAGACCAAATAAATTTAATTTGCCTAACTTTAAATTTTATTGACATATCTAACCAATTTCAGTCAATCTAAAAATATCACTGATCATTTAACATTTATATATTTTTTATTTTGTTTTCATAAAATAATATCATTTATTACAACTTGTAATTTTAAAAGTATTTTGAAAAACTTTTAATTAAATTAAAACAGCCATTATCATTATTTTTTCTCGATACCCCGAAGAGAGAATTATTGTGAATGTTAAAAAAATCAAACTTGAAACTTTGATATATGTCCGAGTTTCCTGAACCTCTGAAACTGAAAAGTGATTTTCGCGATGGCGTCTGTTTGTCTTTTTGTCTGTTTATATCTTGGCCTAGATTCGAAGCTATTTTACCATTAAAACTAAGACCTGGTATCTCGGGTTTTCACAAGGACCCTCCAATGAATTTTTGAAATTAGATATACAACCCTAAATCTAAGGGTAGTTTTCTGGGGAGAAAAAAGAGCTAAGATTAATTTTCTCAAAATACAGATTAAAAGATTTTTATTAAATTTGGTAGCTAAGCATCGTTTGACGCTACAACAAAATTGCTGTCCTCGTTTTCTCATGAAAATATGTTTAAGGGCACTTTAATTAATCAATTGGCTAAATATTCTTTGCTCTGATTTCAACACCCATAATGATCTATGCAACTTCAAAAAGTTTCAAAGAAATAACACGAATTGAATATATTATTAACAAATTTGAAACATATAAGTAATATATATATATATATATAAACACTAACACCTTGTTATAATATCTAATAAGAATATTTAAATACTTATTAGTGTTTAAATTACATCTATAATATATTGTCTGTATTTGTAGTACTCAACTCGAAAGTTAGTTGGATCCTCTAGAGTTCCACCATTAGCTCCTGTTGAGCCTAGGTAACACTGAAGAGGCGTACTAGGTAAATGAGTGCTAAGATAGTTTCCCGTTGCTTTCCTCATCGAGAAAAAAGCTACTATTACAAATCAGTCTGGCAAGCCCACCAAAATGCATACACTAACTGACCCTAAAAGTGACACCATCATTCCCTTCATCACAGGGACTGGATTTATATTGAATGTTATTGCTGGTAAAGTAAGTTGGCTTATCTGGGTCATAGTTTTACAACAGATATAAACTACCCCTTGAGTTAATGCGCCGTAGATTTTCCTATTATCCATAAGGGTCTCGGAATTTCAATTTAATTTGATAATGGTGATAATGTACAATGTATTTACTGTATCAAAACAATTTAAAAAGAGGTTAGCCATTTTTTATTTTAAAATTTGTTTTAGATTTCAGAAGGGCCTAGTCACCCCATGAATGTGGGATAACTGGACCCCCATGTCGTATTTTTCATTTAAACCTTCCGTAATTTCTGAAGGGTATTTTGGGTAATTCATTGTCAATCTCTAGTAGCTGGAAAAAATAACCTGAAATACAGAAGTCAGTTAAATAGGATTTGTAACCCAAGTAGACATGAGGCCTTTGTGGAAGCTATCACACAAATAACAAAAAGAAAAGAATGGTATCCAAGAAAAAAAGGAAATAATCCTAAAACTGCACAATCACAAAACCACACAAAGTTTTTTTTCAGCAAATAACAATATTTTGAATTATATAGCTCTGAGAGCTCAAGACAAATGCTCATTTGATTATTTAAACTTGGGTAGGAGCTTGAGTTACATTGCATTTTCTTATTTTATATACAAATTTATTTCTGACTACAAATAATATATTAGTAATGAACTTAGTGTCTACTTTTCATACTTTTGTTAAAGAAAAATTATAAATAAAGTATCTAAAGAGATCTAGAATCAGTTTGTCTCATTCATGATCAAATTAAACACATTTTACATCAGGGAAACTGAAAGTTCCTCTTTTATTTATGGGTGCTGGTGGCTGGGTTAGTTGTTTTATGTCAAAGTCATTGTATCAAATAATGTCATCTTTTACTGGCAATCGCCACTACTTAAAACCTGCGCTTTTCATATGCTTTACTGGAACATGAGCCTCTTCGATCGCTTAAGACCGGTCCCGGCTATCTGAGGCCGTCATATTCCACTAACACAACGTCGTATTTTATAAATGGTATGAGAGGGATGAATGTGTCGTCAGTCGTGATCATCAAATGTGAAGCTGTCTGAAGTGTTGTTCTCAACATCATCAGCTGGTCGAAGTTAAAACCCGAAAACAACTACTCTACCTTGACCTTGAAATTGTTTATGAAACATGTTGTGTGAAAGGGCCACCTTGAGAAAACCCAATTTCAACCTAGAACTGTTTTACGTCTGAGGCTTCCCTTGGAAAACCCCCATTCAGTATGATCAGAAGTATAATTCCAGGACCTGGAGGGAAAGAAGGACCTTAGTTTGACTTAATTGGAGGAGCAAACACACGGTGTATCAGAAGTTATAGACAGTCCATCCTGGAAAACCCACCCAGCTGTACCATCCAGATGTTTATATACTTTCTAAATACC